>JARCFY010000005.1:14174795-14439504 GCA_029233225.1 Lepidodactylus listeri | reverse complement strand
CCCCAGCTCTGGAGAAAAGCACACACTCTCCCCCCCCCCCCCCACCCCCCTTAAGCTCTTACAAATTACAAACATTTGCGGCCGGCAGAGAAATAATTAATGTATTAAAACAAGCGGTGAATTCCTCCGGAGGGGCCTTATCGCCCTCAGCCACGCTCCCTCCGTCCCCTCCTCCTATGCTAATACCCTCGTGACGTCAGCGCTGCGCCATTGAATGGGGAATCTATTATGAAATTGTCAGGGGGTTATTTATTTATTTATTTGCAAGAAGATCAACAATCTTTGGGCTTTCTTGGAATCGCACGAGAAGCGACTGGCAGCGACCCGGCTCTGAACTGACTACTATTTATATTCATGTGAAACACACAGGCACACGTGAGCACATCTTTGTTCCTCTAACATAATACACTGATCCTTTTTTAAAGCAGCAACTATTGTATTAATCGTTTGTTTCTATTTTTTTTAAAAGTCCCAGTCAATTAGACTGTCCTTTGCTGCTTGGAGTTTCTGGAGCCGGGGAAAAAAAATGTGAATAAAATATGAGTTTCCGCTCCGCGGAGCAATGAATCCGGAGGAGTCCTCATTCGTGTTGGGTTTTTTACTACTGCGGAGTAAGCATTTGGGGAGCCACTTGGGAAGCTGTGTGTCAGCCATGGTTTCAAGCTGCCCTGAAGAGAGGGAAAGAGTTTCCCCTGTATTAGACCCTGGTGGACGACAGGGGTTTGTCCCCCCCCCCCCCCCCGTTTCTGATCCGTTTGAAAGCGGGTCCTGCCAGGTTCGACGCCTGTAACCCTCATGGAGCTTCCAGCTCGGATTTGGCCAGGTAATTCCGTGGTGGGCAAATCAGGTCGGAAAAAGGAGTCTTGGCTGCAGAGCGCCTGCGTGACCAGCTGCTGCTCCCAAGCCAGTCTCCTCCTTGGTTTTAGGGGCCTCGAATGCCTCCTCTTCTCTGGCTAGTGGCCCCCAACTCTGGCAAACCCCCTCCCCCTCAAAACGCTTCCTTGTTTCCTTCGTTTATTTATTCAGCCTTCTCCTTGCACAGTCCGCGGCCGGAGAAGTGTGGGCCCTCCGAGGACTTCCCGCGAGCCTCCCAGAAGAGCCCGAAGGGAAAGCCGGCTCAGAGGAGGCGCGCTGGTGAGAAGCACCGAGGGCCACCTGCCTTCCATGTCCCCACCAGCTCCACGGGGAAGGCTCGGAATCTCACCTCCTCCCGCATCCCAGTTCAACGGAAGGAGATTTACATTTAGTCTCCGGGATGGAGGGGACCACCAGGGTCATCTAGTCCAACCCTCTGCCAAGACAGGAACTACAGCCGTAACATCCCCGACGAGGAGGTCTCCCACTGACACTCCTCAACCTCTCTGGGCACCTAGCCTCCCCGTGCCTCGAGGACAGAAGGGCAAGGCGGTCCTAACTGGTCTTTGAATCCGGTTCACCTTCTTCCGCCCCTCCCCCGGGCAGGTTCCTTCGCTGCTTCAAGCCCATGTTCTGACTTGGGGCGGATCCAAAATAGCCTGGCAGGAAAAGTCTTGATCTTGGGAGGAATGTCCTTCCAAGATAATTCATGTTATTTTTATTCACTTCATATTTACCCCACCTACCCACCCAAAGCTGCCTCCCAAAGCTGCCTCATTCTTCTCTCATCCATTTTTTCCTCACAACCACCCTGTGAGGTAGGTTAGGCTGAGAGTGTGTGACTGGCCTAAGGTTACCCAGCGGGCTTCCATGGCACCAGTGGGGATTCGAGATACTCGTCCGGCATTCTTAACCACGACATGAGGGTCTGTGGGGTTCACTTCCAGAAGAAATACATATTCCAAGACCGGGGCTGGGGGGGGGGGGGACTCCACCCACAACACTCATTTACTTGTTAGGTATGAGTCCCGGAGCACCTTCCAGACCAACCGGAACATGAGCTTCGGGGAGCCCACACTCCCCCGGTCAGATGCCCTCTGCAATATATTTCCTTCTTTATCTGGGGTGGGTGGGTGTTGAGCTTAGCGGAAGCCAGTTCCCTTGGTAATGGGAAACCCCCCCCCCCAAAAAAAATCAGTACCACCTCATGTGGAGGGTTGGGGGGAGGGGGGGAGGGGAGGGGGCTGTCACTGACTGGCAAGACGTGTGTGCGCGTGTGTGCTGGTTTGAAAAGCAGGAAGAAATGTAATGAATTGAGTGCTGTCAAAGATGTCTTCCACGCTGATGTGGTGAATGGCTGCGGTTCCCTCCGCCAACGCAGGTGCAGCGACGCTAGGCTGGAAAGGGGGTGTGAGGGGGGTGTGATTTCTGTTCAGTGGAAAAAGCGCATTCCCTACAATAGACCACACACGGCCAGCCGGCAGGGCATCGACTAACACGTTCAGGCTCTCTCTTCCCCCCCCCCCCCCAAGCTTCCTCCCCCTTCTCTGCTCCACAGTCCTGAATTCACAAAGTGTCTATACAGTAGCGCTAGTTGGGGTTTTCTCCCCCCCCCTTAATGAGCGTTTCGGCCTCCCCCCACCCCATCTCTTACACAAAATCTGCTGCCTTTTCTCCGGAGGCAGGCATTGGGGGGGGGGGGTTTAAATGCACCGCAGTCTTTCAGAAACGAAACCCCCAAGTGTAGGAAACCAGACGTCTGAAGACTCCCAAGTGCACAGAAAACTCCATTAATAAAAAAATTCCCTTTTCTGTCTCCCCGCCACCCCCCCAACAATTATCCGTGTGGATGATTTTCAGCGGAATTTATTTCGAAGCAAGCAAGTACGCTCAGGGTGGCAGCCTTTTCTGAATCCCAGCCAGCAGCTCCGAGCGATGGCTCAGCCTGCCAGGCCCCCAATTCTGGGACTGGAAGCCAGTTGACAGACAGGACCAGTATTTTGATGGCGGCTGATTTGGACTTTCCTCTCTGAATCTGCGTACGCCAAAGGATTTCAGATGAATGGGACTATGGAGGGGCCCCTTCCCCTAGAGGAGTACCTTAGACTAACTGAATTGTAGATCAGGCACACGCGGAGAGGTTCACTTCCTTTTCAGTCACGTGGTGTTGAGCAGTCAGGCGGAAGTGCTTGGCGTTTGTATCTAGATGGCACCACTTCGTGAGTTTGAATATAGGCCAATATGGACTTCTGTGGTTGCTTACCTGGAACTTCTATAGGGCTGAAGTATAGCCCCCCTGGTGTATTCATTTATTTTATTTGCCTTATTTATAGTCCACCTTTCTCACTGGGACTCAAGGCGGATTACACAGTAAGGATCCATGGATGGAACGTTCAATAAACAACGCAGTAGCATTAGGGCTGTAGAACCAACCAGAAGTCTAAAAACAGAACTGAAGCAAAGCATAAGTTTTAACACGAGACATTAAATGATGCAAAATTCCACAGCAGGATCCTAATTTCAACCAGCTATGTATACACAGTAGCACAGATCACAGTCCCTAATAATTTTTCTAAGTAACTTTGTGAATCATTTTGTACAGTGCTATCCCATTGCCTGCGTAGAAAAGCCCTCTTGAATAGTTCAGTTTTGCATCATTTGGAGAAAGAGCGTGGGAGCCTTCTTGACCTCCTCAGGCAGGCCGTTTCGCAAGGGAGGGTGCCACCACAGAGAAGGCTCCTCCAGCTCGATCATAAGCCCACTGTCTTGTGAGTACATTCCGTCAGATTCAGTTTTCACGAGATAACCCTTTAAGTAAAACTACTGATCCTATACCTATTTACTTGGGATCTAGTTCTATTGAACTCAGTGTGACCTGTAACCCGATCCAATAACGTGTTGACCTGGATGTAAACCAAGGGGAGCGCTGGAAGAGGGCGCTGGAAGAGGGCGGCGCGGATCTCCGGCAGGGGGAGCGGCTCGGCGGGGGCCTCGGGCGCCAGGAAGAGGGGGCGGTCCCAGCGGTGGCAGGCGTCCGGCGGCTCCAGGGGCGGGCGGTGGGGGTCCGGGTCGCCCCCGGTTCAGTGCGACCTACTCTTGATCAAGGGTGCTTGAGGCTGCCAATCTTTGCTTACTTTCTTGAGAGCAGCATTTACTCTCGAATATCGTGAAGCTTACTTTCAAGATTGGACTGCTAGGTGGCATTCTTTGGTCAATGAATAGCGCGGAATCCAAAGCCATTAAGGCCACTTTCCTGGGAATGCGCCCCACTGAATGGATCTGTATAGGATACCGACTGGCCCTGCACTGTGAGGATCCGACCTGGAGCCTGCTGGTGGAAATAAAAGCCCTTAGAATTTCCCACTAAATCACAGGTTCAGTTGGGGGAACCGTGTTGGTTTGAAGCAGCAGAACAAAGTCTGAGTCCAGTGGCACCTTTAAGACCAACAAAGGTCCACATAAGCTTTCGTGTGCAAGGCACACTTAGCTGAGGAAGTGTGCCGGCACACGAAAGCTCATGCGTTGAATAAAACTTTATTGGTCTTAAAGGTGCCACTGGACTCAGAGGTTGTTCCACTAAATCACACTCACCTAGAAGTAAATTTTAGGCCCTTCAATAACGTTTAGGTCCACTTAGGTTCCCGATGGGCCTGTCAGAGGTATTCAGAATTGGGCGTCTGGGCTGCGAGATCCTCAAGTTATACAGAAATCGAAAAAGTAATTTCCTCGAACTTTCCGGGCGCCTGCTCTGAGCCTTGGCAACAGGGACCGTCAGATGATGAAACCAGATCAGGTGATCTTCTGGAGGGTCGGTCTCTGATACCCTGTTCCCTTTCTCTAACTTCAGCAGCAGACCCTTCCACGCTTAAGACCATCCCAAATTTGGGGACGGCCGCAGAGCCCACTGAAGAACTTGGGAGACCCAATGATTTTAATGATGCCTCATCAAATAAATGGGAGTGAAACATTTGGTTGGATCAGCGCCTTCTGAGCGTCACCAGGCTGTGGATCGGACGCAGGTTCAGTAGGCCTAAGCGGCAGTTTTTAAGCGGAAGGCATCTCATCAAAAGAGCACATTTCCTTGGGGCACCATTGTTGGCTGGGCAGCCGATCAGCGGCCTGGCATGATTCGGGGTGGCAGAGGGAGCTGATGGAGTCTGATTTCTGCCCCGGGCGGCGCTGCTGGCTTATTCGGACCCAATCTGGGAGTTCAGAGAAGCCCCAAGCCTGCAAGCGGAAGACGCTTCTCTGTGTGTGTCCCTCTCTCCACCTCCCCCCCCCCCCCAAGTCCCCTTCTATTCTCCCTTTCGCGGCAGAGGGGAGGGGAGAAGTCACTGAGAAGACATTTCTCCGAGCCTCACAAGAGTAACCTTCCCGGCGTCTGCTGCGTGGCTCTCTGCGCCAAGGAGATTAGGCCCTTTTGGAGAGGCTTGGTGATGCATTGCGCCGAGGAAAATGGCTCCGTGTTTGCTTATGAAAAACCATGTAACCGGAAAGGGTTTAAAAAAAAGACGGGGGGGGGGGAATAACCGTGGTAACAAATAGCAACTCCTTCTGGAGCCGCTGGCGAAGCAGCTCTTTCGCTGAGTGGTGGCGGAGAGGGCGCCACAGTTGGACCCCCACCGCCGCTGGAACCGACGGAGCCACTGACCCAACTTGACCCCTCGGGCCTCTCCTGCTCCCCCCCCCCCCCCCCCAGGATCGTTGCCTTCCCTTCCCGACCCACAAAAACCCCGGGGAAGGCTTTACATATCTAAAGGAGCCATTTGCATTGGAAACAAGCGAATGGGCCCCCAGTTCGAATGGTGGCTTCCTTTGCGCTGCGGCCGAGTTGGGCTGGAGGCCACTGCCCCATCATCTTCAGGAGCAAGAGTGTCGGCTCAACTGGGCTAGGGATGCGGCTAAGATTGGGTCGCCACAAAAGGGCCGAGGGCTGAGTTCCTGCCGCTCCGTTTCAGCCCCGGGATTCCAGTTTAACCGGGGGCGGCTGGGAATGGCCTGGCTGTGGACGGGGCCCCTCGAGCGCCGAATCTCAAACCCGCACTACTAGGGAGGAGCAAGCCTCCCCCCCCCCCGCTTCCGCCTAAGGCATGCCTTCAGGATGGCAGAGGCAGGATTCGGGACCTGCGCCCCCCCCCCCAAGCTCCTTGCCGACTGCTTCCCGTCCCCCCCCCCCCCAACCCGGTGCTACTTGATAGCCTTTGTGGCCCCGCGAATGAACACACCCATAATTAATCCTTCTTATTAATGCCTGCTCTCGGGACCCACGAGGCCGCTCCAGCCTATTTAGATTGCCTTGGTTGGTTGCACAAATTTAAGTGGGAAACGAGTTATAAACCTAATAACTGCTTTAAAGCAAAAAAGAAATAATTATTTGATTATGGCGGTGCAGGTTAAGTCGAAAGCCAGGCTGAGGGTTCGGGGTGGGCATTTCTTCTTCTTCTTCTTCTTCTCCTCCTCCTCCTCCTCCTCCTCTTCCTCCCCCCCTCCCTTCGTGGTGGATTTAGGTTGAGGGTTTCATCTGAAGCTCACAGCCCAAAGAAACACACACACACACACACACACACACACACACACACACACACACACACAGAGGCATAGAAAAGTCACGGCAGTGATGGAACTCCCCCCCCCCCCTTTTCTTCCTTAGTCTACTGTCGGAGGATTAATTAATTCCTAAAACATTTTCCAAACGGGGAACTCGGGGAATCAGATTTGGGTGGGCTCGAAATTAATTGAAAACAATCGTCGCTGGAGAGCCGTCCAGGGTCGCACGCGCTGATAGACCCCCCCTCGTCTCCCCCCCATCTCTTCTTCGGGGTGTTTTGTTTGGCATCTTTTAAACGGGAAGAATCGGTTCATCTTTCGAGTGCGTTTGGGCGCTTCGGTTTTGTTTTGAAACGAGTTGAAATTTTAAAAGGGGGGGAGAGAAGAAGGGGGGAATGGGATGCAACCATCACACTCGGTTTGTCACCTCTTATGCGTTAAAAAAACAACAACGCCATGGCATATTGTTGGATTACTAATTCGAGTTAATATGATCTTTATGGCAACAGAACAGTGGATAATTGGCCCCCTTCCCCCCCCCCCAGCGCCCTGATGTAAATCTCAATCGCTTTATTATTTAATAATCTCAAACGCTTCGTCGGATTGGCCCCGACAGAGAGGACCCTTTTCCTTTCACGTCGAGGTCTTGGGAAAGAACAATGCCGATCTAATTGTGGGCACTGCGAGGAAAGTTGGCTCCTGGAAACGACCAGCTTAGACAAGGGAAGCTCCAGCAGATGTCTGCACTTTCTCTCCCCCTGAACCGCCTGTGTCCCCCCCCCCCCCCCCCGGTCCCTGCAGCCCGACTTCTTGGAAATTTTTTTTGTTCGCACATCCTAGCAACAGCCTAAATCTTCCAGAAGCAAACACGAACCCTCCCCACTCCACCCCTTTCTGGCCTGGTTGCTATACGGAGTTTTTAAATATGAGAAGTCGACTTCACGGGGAAGTCGAAGGGGACACTGCGGAATATGTGGCCGGCCAAGACAACACCCGAGAGTTCTGTTTTTATAAATGGGAGTTTCCACCTCCCCCCCCCCCCTTCTTGGATTATTCATCCTCGTATTGCTGGTGAATCTGGGAGCTGCAGCCCTTCCCCTACGAGGAAGTTCCCGATCTGAAGTCAGAAGGGCTGGAAGTTGGAAGGGTCTTTCCTCCTCGGAAGGGTTGTTGTTGTTTTAAAACTCCGCGGCGTTGGACTTCTACCGCGGCAAGGCAACCACCGCGAAAGGCCCCTGGAGGAGTTTGGCCTCTGCCTTTCCTAAAGGGGTTTTGTTTTGTTTTTGCCGCCTAGCTTCCTCTCTGTTCATTTCACAGCCTGTTCGTCAATTCCCCATCTGGGACCCTGGGAGGCTGCCTCTGGATCCCCGCCCGCGGTCCTTCCCTTGAAACTGGCCACACTGACCAGGTGCCACGGTCGAGACACAACACCTGCTTTCCACCACGGGGGCGATCCTCAAGATTTAGGTATAAATACAACAGGGGCGCGTTTTGTTCTTCAGGAAGCCCACGTCGGCCGCTCCTCCTCTCAGTTAAAAACATAGTAGTTTATTAATGAATGAATGAATTAATTAATTATAAAACCCGGTTATCTAGAAGAAAAGTTGAACTGCTCGTTTACAGAATTGGATCGAACCCGATCCAGGGCCCAGTGAAGTCGGTAGTCTCGGACCTGAGCCTGTCCGACAGAATTTCACGATCTGGTGAAAACCGCGATCCTGTGCAGGTGTGAAGGAAATCCACTCGAAGTTAGTGAGATTTACTTCCGGGTAAACAGGCATGGGTTGGGCCTGTGAATCCAGCAGGCTCACTGGGCAGCACACCCCCTTAAAAACCGAAGAGGTTTACTTCTGAGTAAACATGCTCCGAGACAGGATTAATGTATTTCCCATTCCCAAGCACTTCGGTAAATGGCACTGAAAACTCTGCCATAAGGCTCAGCATTGCGGTCCGGCTGCCATCCAGTAGCCCTCTTCCAACACCCCCCCCCCCCCGCTTGGGGGCTCCTTTCTTCTTGGAAGGGTTGAGCCGCCCGGGTGTCCCCTTGCAACTCCAACCTGTTGTGGGGGGTGGAGGGGGGGGAAGAAACGGTGCGGGAGGGCCACAGATCACCCCCCTCCCCCCCATTCCCATCTCCTTCTCCCCATTTAAATCTTCACTACGCTGAAAGGAGTTTATTTAGAAAACTTTCCCCAACAAGCTCTGGGAACAATGCTGATCCTCCGCTCCGTCTTGTTGGTTCTCCCCCAAGCGTTCAACAATGCGCGCTTTGATGCGCTCCGGAGTTCACTCAGTGGGAGATTAAAGGGTGATGGATGGCATTCTTCTTGGCCAAGGGGGTAAAGAGCCGAGCTAAACAAGCGCCCAGAAGCGCCGGCTTCTAGCTCTCCAGCGAGCCGATGCAGCGCCCTCCTCATGGGCTTGCCACTTAGCAGCGCACCCGGGGGGGGGGGGGGGGACATCAGGGCACCTGGCTGGTTTCGCTTCAGTAAAATCGCCTCCCTTTTCAGTTGGCAAACAGGGTAACTCTGGACCTCTTGAAACTAGCGCAGGGGAACCGTCTCAGTCTCACCCCCCCCCTTAATACTCGGCTCCCTTTTCCTCTGCCAAACCCAACAAATGCATTTGCTTCCTTCGAAGAAAACAAACAGAAGACACAGATATGGAGAGAGATGACTTTGAAAAACGACCCCAACGCCATTAGTTGGAAGCAGACCCCATGGATCACAATGCGCCTTCTCTCTCGAGACATGCCGAGGCGTTTAATGTCCTTTACCCGAAAGTAAATTCAATGTCGACCGATGAGACTCGCTTCCGAGTAGGCACCGAAATGGGGGGGGGGAGGGGGGTCCCTCCGGCGAAAAGCGGCGCCGGGAAAGAAGTCCGCGGCCGTTCCGGGGCAGTTTGGCGTGACATTTTGGGCGCGCGGGAGAGGACCCGCTCCCCTCCTTGGCCTCGCTCCCCTCCCTCCTTCCTCCCTCCTAAATTGTTGCGAGGTCTCTGCCGCCGTGCGAAGGGTTAATGGCACCACAAACGGCTCCGGCGCTGCGAAGGGCGGGGGGGGGGGGGGAGAGAAACCTCTCGGCGAGATCTAAACAAAACCGCTATATAATCGTTGAAATTGACATATTTGTAGGCGGCAGTCGGTGGCTTCTTGGCGCAGGCTTGTTTTTGTTGATTTCGTGTTTCGATGATCCCAGGTTTGGGGGACTCGAGGGGGGGTGGAGGCAGAGGGAGGGGGCACTTCCTGCCGCCCCTCCCTCCTTTCTAATGAGCTCATTTCCATATTTGCGTCTCCCGCAGCTGGGGGGGGGATCTTCGCAGGGACTTTGCGGCGTTCCGATACGTCCTTGCGCTTCCCTCCGTCTCCCCGGTGACGGCGGCGGCTCCAGGGAGAAGTAAGCGATCCATTGATCGCTCCGCTGGCGCTCAAAGGAGGTGCCGGGGGGGGGGGGGGGAGATATCTGTTGATCTTGGCATCTCGCGAGCTGCTGGGGATTGGGAGGAGGAGAAACCAAAGCTCGGCTGAGACAAGGAAAATCTGCCTCCTCTGCCTGGCAGGATTTCGCGGCGCGCTCTTTTTGCCTCCGTTTTCTCCCCTGGCCCTTCTCCATCCCCACCACCCCCTTTCCCGATTTCGTCTTCCCAAAGTGCGGATCGAAAGAGACAAATCAGCCCCTTTCTCTCTCCCGGTAGAAAACAAAAGAGCCCCTGGGCGGCCCTGGAGAGGAGGCTGGGTGACCCCGGGCTCCTTTTGCCGAAGTGGAGGCGTCGCCTCAGAAGTGGCCGGGGGGGGGGGGCTCTACTCGGACGGCAGTCCCTTTGAAGTTAGCCGGCTTTCTCACTAAATACGGACCCCAAGCCTGTAGACGTCACTGAGCGGCAAAACCCCTTGGTTTCAACGGCGCTTACTTCCGAGGAAGTGGTTCAGGATCAGTGCCTTAAAGGGAAAGAGCCACCTTGGGCAGATTTCAGGGGCGAGGAGCTTTGGGGCAAAGGGCAATCAAAACATTATTAATTTCTATTAATATTATAATACCTGAAGAAAGATGCAAAAAAACATCCAGAAAGAGAGCCGAAGTGAAGCACTCCTATGCCTACTTATTGGGGTGAGAATCCCACTGAAGTCAGCGGGCTTCAGTTCCCAGGGAGGACCAGGCTGTCGGCACCAAGGATAAAGTTGCTCACCAGCTTCTTAAGACATGTGGACTGAAATCCATAGATTATATAAAAGGGGTTAAGGTCTGCAGGACCGTCTCCAAGTCGATTCCCCAACCTCGCAGAACCGAAATGCTGACTGTTTCAAGGCTCCCTCTTAGCTGTGGAGTCCTGTGAGCAAAAATTCTACTTTGTGAGCTCCTGGCATCAAAGTTGTGAGCGAGCGAGGTGGCTGCTGCATAAAGTTTGCTCTGGAGCCATCCTGCCTGAGCTAAGACAAAAATGTGTGATCTGGAGGCTAAAAAACTGAGCTGGCTCACACTAACTCAGCTTAGAGGGAACACCGGAAAGGGTTGGGCTTCTTAACTGGGATGCGACAAACCCGAGTTAAGTCTGCTTGGTTTAGTTTAACCTGGGCGCGGACAGGATTTCCATTGTGGATCGGAAGATGATGCGGACGCACCTTCTGTCCTCCCCCCCCCCTCACTCCCGGGCTGCTACCGTTATGCTGTCGGGTGGGTGGGAGGGACATGCCTACCAGTGGGGAAATCAGCACAAGTTAGTGGGGGAGATGTAGGTTGAAAGGTCCCGCCCAATACGCCCTCTAAGCTGTGGAGTCTTGTGAGCAACAATTCTACTTTGTGAGCTACTGGCATTAAAGAAGTGAGAGAGCGATTTGGCTACTGCATAAATTAGTTTGCTCTGGAGCCATCCTTCCTGAGCGGAGACAAAAACCTGTGAGCTGGAGGCTAAAAAACTGTGAGCCAGCTCACACTAACTCAGCTTAGAGGGAACACTAGTCCCGCCATGTACTTTAATTAAATCGGAGTGCTTAAAGTTGAGCCACTTCACAGGGGAGGGACTCTGGCTGGTTTCAATAGCGCTTCCTTTAAAAAGAAAAAGAAAAAAAGGCCGTCCGGAATGCGGCCCCTCGGTCACCAGTTTCCTCGGGAGACTCTGGGATTAAATGCAGGGGGGCGGGGGGCGGGGGGCGGGGGGGTAGAGCCATCAGCAGGGAAGGGGCGATCTAGGCCGGCGGAGTCCCACTGATCTCAGTGCCCGCCGCACCTGATTCTGAGAGGTGCTCAGAAAAATGACTTCCTTTTCATGACTCTGGGAAACTAAAAACACTGGACGGGGTGCTGACATTGAAGCCTGGTTTTTAACTTCCAGAGGCTTCTACCGCAAGACTTGCTTTTAAACTGAGCTCGGCCCCGATCCTCCAACCAACGGCCTTCCTCTCCGTCGGCCTCCTTCGCCCTGTCCCAGGGGAACGCGGCGAAGGCGCCCTCGAAGCGCTCCCGGCAGAGCTGACTTGGCTATTCCTCGGCTCCTGGCTGAGCTACCCCGGAGAAGAGAAGTGCGCGGGCCGGCTCCTTTCGCCTGCAGTCCTTGCAGCTCTTGAGCTCGGCCTGGCTTTCCAGGGTGCTCCCGGGGTCCCTTATTCCTAGGAACTTCGGGGTGGGGGATGGGGGGAGGAAAACACGGGTCCCTGTTTAAAACAGTCTGGTCAGCAACGAGGTTGCGCTGGTGCCGTCAAAGGGGAGGCGCGCGGGGAACTCTTTGGCGCGGCGGAGAGGAGCCCTAAGCGGCTTTTTCGCCGAGTGATTTGTCGCGCGGCCAGGGGCTCGGCTCGCAAACACCCCGCAGGTGCAAGCTGTAACAGCGCCATCCGGACTTTTAATGTAGATTACTCTGCAACTTGTTTGATCGCTCCTTTGAACCGCTTTGACAATTGCCTGTGACGAAACGCCAGGCTGGTTCTCTCCCCCCCCCCTTTCCCCGGGCTCTCTTTCTCCCCCTCCTTTGAATAAGGCCTTCAGGGTAATTCCTCACGGCTTTGAAAGATCTCCACTATATGGGGGAGGAAAAAAAAAAAGATTAGCCAAACAGACGCATGCGCACACACGCACCCCGAACCTAAACCCGATTTTGGAACTTCGGTCCCTCTGTCGTTCGGGGCACCTTTTCAAGCCTTGTTTTGGAACTTTATTGAAGCACGGAAAACTTCCCTTTCGTTTCCCTTCAGGGAACTGTCGGCATGAACCCCCTTCACGCCCCCCCCCCCCCGCCGCAACACATTCAGAAGGAGGCGGCAGAACCCCACACGGACGTCCATGGAAAAGTGAAGTGAGCAGTGGCCCCCGAGAGCTCCTCCCCTGCCACATGTTTTGTTGGTCCTTAAGGTGCTGTTGGACTCCTGCTCTTTTCTGTGGCTACAGGCAAGACTAACAGGGCCCCCCATCTTGATTTCCATGGAAACAGCTCCCAATTGGAGAAACAGCTCACAGTTGGGGAAAGGCTGCGATCCTGTGCATGGTTGACTGGGCGGGGAGGCTCCGTCTGATGCACTGGGACTTGCTGACTTCTGAGTTCACCAGCATAGGATCGGGCTGCGCGGCCTTATAGCCTCTTTGCGCCTCCCCACTGGCCCCAAACCCTCCCGGAGCCGCGACCTTAGACTGCACTCTCTCCCGGGGGACTAACACCCTAAAGAGCCTGAGGCCTCCTCCGGGAACTATATGGGCTCGACTCTGTGATGACATGAGCCCGATCCACAAGGCAAACCGGGAATATTTCGATTTCCCGGCAGATCTTGTACCGCCTCAGGCGCGCCCCTACCGCAGGACCGAGCTGGAAAACGGCTCCAGGTTTTTGCCAGGGAAGCAGGCTGGTTTGCAACTGCGTCCGGTGGACCTCCATGGGAGCGAGCTTAGAGCGGCGCAGCTTGCGGGCCTCGGCACCTGCCGCAGTCATTGCGGTGAAACTTCTTTTCACCCAAGAGTGGCTCCTTCGCTCCGAAACACCTCGCGGGGCTCCAAAAGGCTGAAGTCCTGGGCAGACTTGCCGATCCCGTCGAGAGGCTGAGCCAGTCTTTCCCTGAGGAGGAGGACTGTGGTTTGGGATGGTCGTCCCTGTCTCTGCTGTTCCTTTTGCAAGACGCGCCAGGCAAGGAACGTTAGAGGGGTGGGGGATATGGTCCAACACAGGCATCTCCTGCCCCCTTGGCAGACGGGTGGGCAATGCAAGAAACAGCTTCTCCCGATCAAGACACAATCGATTCCATTCGCCAACTTAACTGCGCATTAGATGGGTGCCTTCCAGTCCTCCTTCTACGTGTGGCGCTAAATGTAAAGCCATTCCGTCGGAAGCATTTCGGATTTCAGACGATTTGGTGTTACGGCGACTAAGGTTGCATTCCTAAAGATGCTGTCACTGAATGACATGGGGCTTACTTCTGAGGAGACTGGCCTAGGATAGTTCCCTAAATCTGAATTTACAACGGGCTTGATCGAGTTAGGGACAGGGCTATGAAATCGGTTGAGATGCAAACGGGGGTGGCGCCCTTCGAGATCACTCAGAAGCAGACTGTATTGGGAGTCTCTTGCGTTCCCTGGATGGACACCCGCTCAGATTCAAACGTCCCAGGTTTAACTGGATGGCAGACAGCAGCGCCTCCAGTTCGAAGCCTTCCGCCAAACTTGCTACCTTTTGGTATTATGAATGCCCTGGATGTATTTCAGATCATGCCTTTTGCCTCTCCTCGGGGTTCTGCGAGCCATCCACAGGTGGAATGGGTCTCCGGACTTGGGTTTAAGTCGTTTTTTGGATATAGATCCAAGCCTCCCTTTTAACTCTTCCAGGTTTCATACTCCGGAATTAGACCAATTATAAAGGAGTGGGGTTAATTCGGACTTCGTGTCTGGAGGTTTACGTGGTGGGGTCCTGCTGTAGAAGCAAAGTGCACATACATTTAATCTGAAACGATGCAGATTTATATTTAGACGATGCAGCTGTATATAGCAGCAGCAGCAGCAGCACTGATTTCCAAGGGATGAATTCTTGAATCCAATGTGCTTAGGATTCCGGTTCCGGATCTCTAAAATTCAGACGAATTCAACAGGTTGGTGGACCAGGCCAAAAAAAAAGAAGAAGTAAATTAAAACAAAGTGGGATTCTTCAGGTACCATGGAGTCTGATTCTCTGCCGGTAGACTTGGAAGTAAGTCCCACTGATCTTAGTGGAACTTATTACTAAGTATCCCTGAGATTCCAGGCTGAGACTGCAGCTCCTTGAAAGTTCTCCGGGTGATTTAAGCCAGTGAATAGCTCGAAGGACACGTCTGTCTTCCGGGCAACCGAAATCGAAGAAATGCGAAAAGAGCCCAAATAGTCCAATCTCAGGAGGACCGCAGGAAGCCCGCTGACCCCCCTCCCCAACTGGCTTCTCCCTCCTCCCTGGATTGGGCCCCGCACTCTAATATTTGCTTGATCCGGCTTACCCCCCCCCCCGTAACCACTGAACTCTTCGCCCCTTCCAAACTCCCACAAGCACCGCTTTGTTTCCATCCAAAATAAACTCGGGCGAATCCCTCCCTCCCTCTCAAACCGGGGATTTGAATTAAAGGCCCATTGGGGGCACTTGAGGCTACAAAGAGTTACACATAAATAAATGCCACGTTTGCCTATTGCGAAAACTTTATCTCTTCGCTTTTTCTGTCTCGCCCCGGGGGGAGCCGGAGGCGGGGAGAGGGACCCTCGTTTATTCTCCAGCTGTAGGCAGAAGCGGCCCCCTCTTGGCTGCGGAGGGACGGCCGCCTCTTCCTCCTCCCTCTCCGTTCCATCGTGGGTCAACAGCGACTTTCTTTGTTCGCCCGGAGCTCTTCCCCAGTTTTAAACTTCACTTGTCCGTCCCACGTTTGTTTGTTAATGACGCGATTACCATCTGGCTCGCCCTACTTTCCAAAAGATATAAATCTTTGACTCTCTCTCTCTCTCCACCGTCCCTCCTTGTGGCTTTTCATCCCCCCCCCCCAAGAGTTTAATTCCTCCCCCCGCTACCGCCCATTAGCGTTTGAGTGCCACTGTAGCCAGAAGAAAAAGATGCTCTCAAGGCTTCCAGCTCTTCTGTAATGGCACAAAGTCCGGGCCAAACAGAGCCACAGGTGCCTCCAAAGGGCTGGTTAATTTCATCTCCCCGCTCCGACAGCTTCCCCCAGAGGGCCTGTCCATTTCACCTCCGGCGGCTGAAGTAGAGGGCGGCGGGGAAAGGAGGCGCGCCCGGGTTGCCTCCCGGAACCGGCTTTGGACCGTGGGCTTTTATCCTGGGCTGAAGTTGTCCCTCGGGCATTTCGCCGCCCCTCTACGCAGCTCCAGTTTATAGGGAAAAGAAAGGGCCTTGCAAAACCGTGTAGACGACAGTTTGACGAAGGGAGCCTTCTCGACCCAGAGAATCGTGTTAGACTCGAAGGTGCTACTGGGCTCGTTAAGACGAGAAGCCCAACCGATTGCGAAGTTATCCTGAACTTTTTGGGGGGCGTGCACCTTTCTCTTCGCCCCGATCCTGCAACTTTTCTTAAGCGCTTGCGAATGTGTCAGTCTGTAGAGAAGACAGGGCGGGAGAGGGAGAGAGAAGTTGGGCTGGCGCTGAGCTCCCCCAACGACCAGTTTATTCTCTGCCCCCCAGCCAGAGCCGAATAAGAAGGCAAGGAAGGAGCTTAATCTCCCAGCAGCCCCTGGCCGAAGCCGAACGGCGTGGCCTGGAAAGGACGGCCAGCCTCCAGCGAAGTCCCATCTCGATATTCTTTCCCGGCCTAAAATCGGGGTCTTCATTAAACCCGAGCGCTTCCCGAAGTGGAGGGCTTGGGGGGGGGGGTGAGTGTGTGTGTGTGAGTGTGTGTGTGTGTGTGTGTGAGAGAGAGATTTCAGCTGCAGGTTTTTCTGGACTCTGCTGCAACACCCGTCTCTCCACGTGTGAGCACTACCACAAATAAGTTAGGGTCCGCGTGTATTAAATGTGTTATTTCCATGCTGATGGACTGAAGGGTAAGAGAGTCTTTCTCCCCCCCCCCCCCTTCCCAGAAGACCAGCCAAAGAAAAGAAAGAAGCTCTTTTTAACATGCAAAAGAGAAGCCTAAGGATGGCTCTTCCCTCCCCGCTCCCTCCTGGATACAATCTGATATAAATAATTAAGAAAACTCGCCTGGCGATGGGCTTCTAATTGTGTGGCCAGGCGAAGGGGGAAAGGAGCCCCGGAACGGCGGATAATTGAGAGCAGGGCCTCTCCGCATCGAAACCTAGGAAGAGATTGTGAAATGACCGGGGGCAAACGTGTAAGATCACGTAAACTTCGCAGTTAACACAGAAGTCTTAAGATCAAGAGGGGGAGGCGCGGTAGTCTGTCTGTAGCAGTAGAAAAGAGCGAGAGTCCAGGAGCACCTTAAAGACTAACCAAATTTCTGGCAGGGTAGGAGCTTTCGTGAGTCACTGAAGAATTGACTAGTGACTCAGGCAAGCTCATCCCTCCGCCACAAATGTGGTTAGTCTTTAAGGCGCTACAGAATTCTTTAGTGCGGAGAAGTCAAAGCTGGGCCATTTGACTGGCCATGAAGAGATAACCAAGAACCTATTTTTGTTACCCGACAGAGTGAGGGGCAAGAAAGCGACAACATTTCTCCCCCTTTTTCCAGTCCCTAAAATGTGCCGGAGAGTTGGTAGCAAAATCTGCCACACCCACTTGACATCACTGGGCTTAAAACGGCTGAACCCTATTTAGGATCACACTGTGTTTGGCTGAAGGGACCAAGGAGAGAGTTGAAGCCCCCTCTGCCGCGCCTTTCCTTTCGGTCCGGGAAAATAATTCTGTGTCACTCGGAAGTCTGCCTATTCTGAGGACCAGGGAAGTGAATGCGTCCCGCGGAAGTTAAGTGGCTTGCCAGCGAAATGTATATTTCCCACTCCGATACAAAAAGGGATTGTAAAAGAGTTGTTAAACTTGACTTGGCACAAAACCATGGAACTTTTGGAATGATGGGTGGTCTTTTCCATACCCTCCCCCAGCTTAGTCTGGGAAAGGAGCCGTCAGTGGGACACTGAAACCAAATCCTTGATTCCCCAAAAGTCGAACGCCAGGAAGTTTCCCAGTGAGGAGGCAAAAGCGCTCTGCACATGCTCCCCTCACTCTTTTCTGATTGCTTCCCACGTTTCCAAGGTTCCCAAACAAATAAGCCCCGACTCAGATTTCACCCCCCCCATTAAAGTCTAGCGAAATCCAGAGCGAGTTTAAGAATCTCCTCTCCAAGCTTGTAGCAACGCCCCCCCGCCTCCCCTTTTTTAGACAATTATTTATTATTATTATTATTTTAAAGAAAGGAAGCGCCGCCCTCGGAGTTGCTCCGAACAAATTGCGAAGGTCTCCAACTTTCAGGAGGGCGCGCTTTTAATCACCGATCATTAAAATAGTTATGTTAAATATACTCAATTACATGCATGACTTCCCCCACCCCACCCCCGACGGGCCTTTCTATTCTCCCAGCTGCTCCCGTATTCCTCCGCTAGAGACACGGGCGCGGCGGCGGCGGCCGAGGGTTGGAGGAACCTCGATTATAGCGAATCCATACATTTCTGGGGATTTCATCAGCCTAATTACGGCTTTCGGTGTGGTCCGCCAGACCTGAATGGGCCTTTGACTATTTACTTTGAGGACCCGGGGGGGGTGGGGGAGCAGGTCTGTCGGGGTGTGCGGAGGGGCAGGTCACGGGCTCTGGCCAGGGCGGCGCTCCCTTCCCAGTATTTACCCAGCAAGGCATCCTGTCTGTGGAGGTGTGGAAAAAAGAAATAAGCCAAGCCCGGACCTGAAGCCTGCTCTAATACCCAGCCGGGTCAAGGAGGAGTCCGGAGGGAGGGCGGTTTGCCCACGCCAAGGATCTCCGCCCCGGCTAGCCTAGCAAGGGGGAGGGGGAAGGGGGGAAGAGCCGGCTTGATCCCAGCAGAAGACTGGCCGGGTTTCCACCAGGCTCTCCAAGTCGCCTGCTCTGCTCAAGAGATTGGGGGGGGGGGGGGGGGGGAGAGTTCCTCCTCTCGACACCGCGAACTTCTGCCGCGGCGGGAAGGATGGAGTCCCGCTGAGTGCAGGGAAAGAGGAAAAACCGGGGAAATTGGGGGGTTCTGCACGTGCAGCCTCGAAAACACGGGTCATCTCTCGTCGGTCGTGTGCACGCGGCGCAGAGAGAGAAAGGGGTAGGGAGAGAAAGAGGGCGAGACCCGCCTAGCCCTAACCCTTTCCCTCGGATGTCCTGTCCCGGCTCCGTTTCAGAACAAGCGTCGATCCAAGGGCACCCTTCGGTGTAAACGGAGGGTCCCTCTGTCCGGGCGCATGAACAGGGGCGCGCAGGGGCGGTTTTAGACGGAGATAAACGCCGGCTAATCAGCCTTCCTCCAATCTGGCCGCCGTCCCGGCCCAGCTTTAATTCCCCACGGAGGCAAATCCTATTCGTTTTAAGACAACCGCCTAGTTGGGAGGGGGCACTGACTCGTAGGTGGGGGGTGGGGGGGGGCGGCACTGAGCCCCGGGCCTACAGGCGCCTTCCCCACACCGCATACCCGAGCGTTTCCGGCTGAGTCTTGACATCCTAAATCGGAACGTTCAAGTAAAACAGGGTCAGAATGAACAAATGCTGCTGAAGCCGGGCAGGGGATGGGTTGGCAGTCCCTGGAGTCGAGGACGTGGCCTCTGCGGCACTGCGCCCTTCACAGAGGCCGGAGGTCAATCGCACCCGAGAGCCTCGGATGATGCTCCTCCGCTTATTCAGACAGACGCCCCGTGACGTCAGCCTTGCCGACCGCAGGTGGGGGCAAAAGCCGCCCGCGAGTTCTCCGCGGGGCACTCCATGGGGCGCTGCGCGAGACCAGAGAGGCGTCGCCCCATTCATTGCAACGGGTGAGAAGACCGAGCTGGGAACAGGTGGGAAAGAAAAACCCGTTCAACCAATGAGAGGAAACGGGCCAGACATCGCCAAGGTCCTGGCGGGTTTCCCCTCCGTTCCCGCCGGCCGATGCACTACTAAAACCTTACAAAACTTTTATTTGTAGGAAGCCCTAGGCAGTTTCCCCCCAAGCGAAGTTGTCGACGGGAGAGACGGTTGTCTGACTGAACTCAATGACGGCCCCGTCCTTTGCCCTTCCTTTCAAACCCACACAACAGCAAGAAAACCGGGCGGGATTCTCTGATCGCCTCTTAGGCTGTTAAGACCAGAGCATCCAGTCTTTAGAGAAGGGGGGGGATTCTCTTGACTGCCTGCACAGACACCTGTTGTGGTGGTGGTGGTGGTGGTTTCAGGCAGGAGAAGGGGAGCGCGTCGGCTGTGGTCCTGAGCAGATTTACTTGGAAGTAAGTCCTGCTGAAACCAAAGGAATTTACGTCCCGAGCAGACAAGCTCCCGATGTAAAAGAACCCGATCACTGAAACCAGTCGAGAGAATCGCGGCTCATATGGGGAGCGAGAAGAAGACCGAAAAGGCTGGACTCCTGCCGGGACTCCCCTCTCCCCACCCCCCACCCCAATGCCACCCTGCTCCACTGTCCTGCTTCCAAACGGGGCGACTCAAGAACGCGGAGGGCGCGATCCGAAGCGAAAGTAGTTTCGGTGTAGACCTGGTCCTGGTAATTCTGGGGTCAGTACCGCCAGTGGTGGGCGGGGGGGGGGGGGGCTCTTTCCTTGGTCGGGGGGACGCGCCCTTTCCGAGCACTTCGGGACACCAAACCTCATGAAAAGCCTCGAGTGGGAGACGTCATCAAACCCCCCCCCCCCCCCATTCATTTCACACTCGAGGGGACCAGGAAGGAACCGATCTGCTTCTTTCCCTGGTCCAAATTCATTGCCTGCGCGCACCCACTGCCCCCACTCCCCCCCCCCCCCCCCAACACACACCGCGGAAGGATCTTGGTGTATAAAAGCCCCGGGAAATCATTTGGGATCCACCAGCTTCACGGCGCAGATTTCTTTATAAAAAGAAGAGCATTAAAAAGGGTTTTATTTACAGGTCAAATTCCAATCCTGGTGAACCGAAGCCCTTGGATACCGGTCTAATCCCGTCAACTCAAACGGGATTCACTCTCCAGTCAACATCTTTAGCACTGGGCGGTGAGGAGGGAAAGGCGGCACCGGGTACGAAAAAAGGGACTGCAGGATTTATATGACAGCCAGATTCTAAGCGCCAATCCTGGGGAGCTGCCAGACTTAACTTCTCCTTAACTTGCAGCGCGATCCGAAACAGGTCCTCCCTTCCAAACCTATTAACTTCAATGGATTTTTTAAAAGTGTTGGTTATTCTTGGTAAGAATATATTTAAGCAGAGTAAAATTGTTAAGCATCAGCAGAGTACAGATTGAGAGACTGAGTCCATGCGTATTTAAAAGGTAAAAGTTTACTATACACCTAACATGGGAAAGGGTAAATGGGATGCAAAATAACCACAAAACGAGATTCTACATCTTTAACGCTAGAGAGATAAACCTGGAATGACGCCTCCTTCTTTAAGCAAGAACAAAGGGCAGAGAGGAGAAACCATAAAATGCTAAATAGCTGAGACAAGGTTTTCCCATCAGAGAGTGAAGGATCTAACAAAGTTCCCGGGCTACCTATTGTATAGACAGAATTGGTTACAAACAAACATGTGACTTCCTGTTGACTAAGACAAACAACATTAACCCTGTAAATACTGAAAGTGTTTTAAACTTGTTATACCAACACCCCTTCTCAAGTTATAACACTGAAGTCATGAGAATTCAGTCTTTCACAAAGAGTCTCGAACTTCTCCTTGGTGAGTGGTTTGGTGAGTATGTCTGCAATCATCTCTTCAGTAGGACAGTATTGGAGTTCAATCAGTCCTTGGTCTTGCAGGTGTTTCACATACTTACATTGGAGTGCAATGGTCTTACTCTTAGATTTGGTGCTCTCACCTTTGCAGATAGCAATGCAAGCTTGATTGTCTTCAAACAGTATTATTGGTTTTGGTTCATCTATTCTAAAATCCTTCAGTAGATGAATAATCCAGTATAGTTCATAACTGGCACTTTGTGCTGATACACATTCTGCTTCCGCTGTAGAAAGAGCCACGATAGATTGCTTTTGACTAGTTCATTCAATCAAACTGTTTCCATAAAAGAACAAGTATCCACTTGTAGATTTGCCATCAGGTGTATCTTTGCCCCAATTGGCATCCATACATCCAGTCAGTCTTGGGTCATCACAGGCTGAGATTTTAAGTTTGTAGTCCAAAATTCCTTTCAGATATCTCGCCAGTCTCTTTATAGCTTTCCAGTCACAGACACTTGGTGAGCTGGACTTTCTGCATAAGAGTCCAACAGCTGAAATTATATCTGGTCTGCAGACTGAGCTCAAGTATAAGAGCTGTCCAATTCCGGATCTGTATTCATGGTTATGTTTGAGTAGTTCTCCATCTGTATGCTTTAGGTAGTCTTTTTCAAGTGGAGTGCTTACTGGTTTGGATTGTTGCATTCCCACAGATTCAATAAAGTCCATGATCTTTTGTTTTTGGCTCAAAAGAAAATTTCCATCCTCAGTTCTTTTGATTTGTATTCCAAGGTGGTACTTTATGGTTCCAATTGTTTCACTTCAACTTCTTTGTTCAGTTCATCTGCTATTTCTTGTACATCTCCTTGATCTTGACAACAATAATCAAGTCATTAACGTAAACAAGTATGTACTGATAATGTCCATTTTGTAAGTCTTGAGAACAAGCAAGGTTCTTCTATTCCTTGTTGAAAGTTCTGTTTCTGTAACAGCTTAGTCAGTTTGACATTCCGTGCTTCATTCAGGTCTCCATTGAGAAATGCAGTTTTGATGTCCAAATGTTCAAGATGCATGACCCTTGAGGTGGCTATATTTAGAAGTGTCTTGAAGGTTGTGTAGATTCGATTGATGTCCTTCCAGTCAGATGATTCCTCTTCTGGTTGTACTCTTGTGCAAATTCCAAATCTTGATGGTGGTATTCCTTTGTTACTTCTTGCTAATTGTCTCACAGTGGTTGTCTCCCCTTCTCTTGGCGTAGGCTCTCCTGGTTCCCCTTCTGAGCAAGAACTCTCTTGTGGAGATGGACCTTCCTGTTCACAGGTGGTCCCTGCAGATTGCCAATCGAATAAGTTATTAAAGGAGACTTCTGTAGATTGCTGAGTAGGTTGCACTCTGGACTCAGCTTGCTTAGAAGCTTGTAGGATGTTGCTTTCATCAACATGTACCACATTGCATTCCTTGACTGTACAAGTTTTAGGGTCTAAGATTCTGTACCCCTTTCCTCCAAGAGCGTATCCCACTAGGATACCAGGTTCTGCTCTTGGGTCTAGTTTGCCCCTTCTCTCCTTTGGTATGTGGGCATAGACTTTAGACCCAAACACTTTTATGCGTTTAAGTCCAGGCACTTTATTATACCATAATTCAAAAGGACTTTTGTTTGTAACTTTTGATGGAACTCTGTTATGAAGGTATACGGCTGTATTTACTGCTTCAGCCCATAGAGTTTCTGAAAGTCCAGACTGTATTAGCATAGAACGTGCCATTTCTTGAATGGTTCTGTTTAAGCGTTCTGCATTTCCATTTTGTTGTGGTGAATATGGAATTGTATTCTTATGTTCAATTCCTTCTTGTTGCAAGAATCTTTGGAACTCCTTGCTGTGATACTCTGTGCCATTATCTGTAAATATTACCTCTGGCGCTTTGCCAAATTTGTTTTTAACAGCTGTAACATAGCATTTAAATTTGTCAATCACTTGATTTTTGCTTTTAAGCAGGTATGTATAGACATATCTGGATTTTGCCTCCATAAAACTGACAAAATATTTGCTGCCACCACCAGATTCTTTTATTGGCCCAACAAGGTCTGAGTACACAATCTCTAGAAACTTTGTATCTTGTTTAGAAGATTGGCCCCTGTAGCTAGGAGCTGTGCCTTTTGCTTTTAAGCATGTTTCACACCATTTTTCATTACATCACATCACATTCAAGAGCACTGATATCACAGTCCTTCAACAGCTTCGGCATACTTTGCACATTCCTATGAGCAAATTTTATATGCCATGCATAAAGACAGTCTTTGTGATCACATCCAGGTGATCTCGTACGGCACACTGGTCCATTAGTGTCCATTTTAACATCATTAGCAACAGCAATGTCTCTCAGGTAGTAAAAACCATCATATTCCTCAACCATTAGATTAATTCCATCTTCATGCCAATTTTGCCTTGGCCTTGTTCAAGATTAACTTTAAAACGAGTCTGTATGATTCTCTTAGTAGATATGAAGCTTGTAATGTCCTCAGGAACAAAGATGCAATCTCTGAGTATAACTTTCTCTATTTCACCACATGCATTCAAAACCCTTAGCACAACAGTTCCAGTCCCTTCCACAGACAATGCTTTACCATTCACTTGTTGTAAACTGGGCTTTTTCTCTCTATCCAGTTCAATAAAACAGTTCTTTGAGTTTGCTATATGTGAGCAACTTCCAGAGTCAATAAGCCCCAATTCTTTAGCATCAAAATCTCTCCCATCCACAGAATCCACGGTATACACATTTCCACTTTGATTCTCTACAGCATTTGCCTTTCTTTCTGTGAGGCAGAATATAGACCTCATCCCAGTCTGTTTGCTAGCATTTGACTTTCCTCTCCCACGCCCCCTAAAGGGTCTTGTTTCAGTGGGAGTCTGTGTGGTGCGGTCCCTCTCATTTTGTACGGGTTTAAATCTGCATCGTTTTGCGAGGTGACCAGTTTTTGCACATATGAAACATTTAACATCTTTCTTTACATATCCCCATTGATATCCAGGCTTTACATTAAGTACAGACATATTTTCACTTAGTTGAGACATTTCCCTTCTGTTTCCTTCTTCTTCCAAATAAGAAAGTACATAATCAAGAGTTAAATCCGTAGTTCCCTTTAAAACAGCTACTTCATGTGCGTATTCTTTTGTTAATGAATCCAGGATCACAGCAACAACAGTACTTCCAATTGGTGGGCTTCCTATTGTTTTCAGTTCAGCAAAAGTATCCATAATTCTATTCAAATGCATAGTTAATGAATCTCCATCTTTCATCTTTATGTTAAACAAGCGTTGGTGGAGAAAAACCTCATTTGATTTGGTCTTTTCATTGTATTTCGTATTAAGCATTTGAATCATTTCTTTTGCCATGGTGTACGTTAAAAGTTTCTGATTATCACTTGCAATCACACTCCCCAGGATCAGAGATTTTGCCAAACCATCCTTCTCTTTAAATTTATCTTTGGAACCCTTTCTGCAGGTGCGTCCTGTGTAAGGACATGTGAGGCAGAATTAGCTTCCAAAGCACATTCTATCGATCCTTTCCACCATGAATAATTCATTTTAGATAAGGGTGGAATATTTAAGAAAGAAAAGTTCCTTGAAGAAGCCACATTTTGGTTTGTGTACGTTACCAATCCTACCACAGAGTAAGCAGCAACAGGCGATGAGGTCAGCACGGAGTTGAAAAGGATTGTTCTTCCTCCAGCATGATTCAGTGTCAGGGATCTCTTCTCTGATGTCCTTGTGATAGGGAAAAAACAGCGGAGCTGTTCCCGACCCTCTCTTTTTGGACAACCAGGCTGGTACCACCAACTTTGTGGACGACCAGGCTGGTATCACTGCTCAGCTACCACCCTGCGGACATTTAGCTGGGACTAGTCTGTAGAAAAGAGCGAGAGTCCGGGAGCACCTCGAAGATTAACAAAATTTGTGACAGGGTAGGAACTTTCCTGAGTCACTGCTCACTTCTTCAGGCAAAGCTAGTTGGGACTGAATGGCATTCACTTCCGAGTCAGCAAGTCTCAAATTGGGAGTCGCTTTTTTGTACCGATTGAGTTAGTTTATTCTGATTTTTATCTCCATTCTTTTACTTGTGCCTCTAGGGGGGGTCATATAAAGCTTACAAATAAATGCATAAATGATAACAGGGGAATCCCTATAGCCACAGTTAGCAATGCTCCAACACCCGTTGGATTTGCTCCCTTTCTGACGGTGGGGATGCTCAGCGATGGGCTCAGCGCTCTTCATCGGCCCATTCCCCACATGCGGTCAATATGCGCTGAGCTGTAAACGTGTTTAGAATCGGGGGGGGGGGGGTTACCTTCCGTTCTCATTCCATTTCTGTTTATGCACCTTGCTTATATAGTCCGCCTTTGTCACTGGGACTCAAGGCGGGTTACACAGAGTGAGTCACTACAATGGATGGGTGGGACATGCAAAAGACAGTGCAATTGGATAAGGGTTGTGGAACCAGCCAAGAAGTCTAGAAATACCAGCGAAGCGAAGCATAAATATTAACCATGGCACCTTAAATGCCATAAGAGTCCATCCTAGTTTCAACCAGCAGGATCCCGGTTTCACCCAGCTATGCACAGCAGTATAGACCACAGCCCCTAGTGATTTCTCCAAGTAACTTTGTGGATCATTTGGTACAGTGCTGCGATCCTATTGCCGCGTAGAAAAGCCACCTTGAATCATTCGGTTTGCATAGTCCTTAAACGCATTCCTTGGGACTTCGTGCTTCCAAGTCAGTCGGCCAGGATGTCTTTCCTTGTCTAGGATCGGGGCACCAGCTGGGATCCTAGAGGCCATGAACCGTCCCGCCCCTTCTCTAGGAATCTGCTGGCGGTGACCTGGGAGTCTCTTGGGGCACTAGCTCTAACGACAGGCTGTCGCCGATCCCCACTGAAGCCGATCAACCGGCTGGGGGATCCAGTGGTTCTGCTGTTCAAAGGGCGGGTCTTGCGAACCGCCAGCGGAGGTCAGAACTAGCCAGGTTCCCCACCCCACCCCCGCGGAACCATCCCTCCGCGAGGCAGCTAGGAAACCCGGGGTGCTGTTTTTTGGGGGGGAGGGGGATTTCCACGCGGTCTGCGGTTGGGACGCCCTGCGGGGTTTGGATGCCTCGGCGCCCCGCCGGAGCCCCGGTAGATGTTGAGCGATTCCGAAGAGCCGGATGGTCGTGGAGTTAAGGAGAAGCGAAAGCAAGAGCCGGGAAGGGGGGGGGGGAGAAGGCAGGGCGGGGGTGGGGTGGGGTGGGGTGGGAGGGAGTTCAAGGGGGTATTGATACCCGGGGAGACTCGGCCAGTCGTTGCCCAGAATAGCAAGAGAGGCCAGTTCACACGACGATCGAGTGACCGAGAGAACAAGAGGCCCATTTTAATCAGGTGGTTCTCTCTCTCTTCCCCCCCTCCCCCTTTCTCTCTCTCCGAGGTGGAGATCAGAGCCCCGTCTCTCCCGGCCGCGCCATTGTGTCCCCCCTGCTGGAAATGACAGCGCCTTCGGGACAAGAAGTAACTTTGTCCCTGGATGGGATTTCACCCTCTCTGGCACGACACATGTCCCCCGTTGTCATTTTTACAGCTCCGGCGAATCCTTTAAATTATAGAAGGGCCTAAACTCGGCCTTATTCAATCCCTCTTTTTCTTCTTTTTTTTTTGGGGGTGGGGAGGGGGGCAGGCTTTCAAGGCTGGCAGGCTGTGTTACTGTAAGTCGCCGGAGAGAGAACTTGAATGTTCTCCAGAGGACGAATGGAGAAAGAGCTGCGTCTGAAAACGCTCCCCAACACGCGCATACATTTGTGCGCGCGTGCGTGTTCTAGCACAACCCCTCCTTCCCCGCCAATGTCTGGACAGTTCTCATCTGATCAGGGCGCAACAGTTTCCTCCAGTCAGCGTCCGAGGCTCATCCGCCACGCCATTCCTTCCTTCTTCCCCTCCAGGTGCCCATTGTGGGGGCCAGAATCGAATGAAGACACGATCAAAGGAGGCGGCGGCTCCAGCCCCAGGGAAGCGGCCCCTTTCATCGGGAGAGCATCTCCTAATTTGGAGCTGGGGAAACCAGGCGCTCGCTGGCCTCCTCTTTAGGCCAAGCGGGCCGGGCGATCTTCCGCAATTATCGACCTGGGACGGGATACGGATTATCGATCGGGAATTTCAGCCCCACCGGCCTCACCCCTTCTGGAGAGCCGTTGCCAAAAAGGCCATTCCCTGAATTCCGGTCCCGCCTGTCCCGAGAGTGAGGCTTATTCCTGCGCGCAGCAACTCGGGAGTAAATGGTTCGCTCCAGTCAGTGTGCAAGGGCCATCCCAGACCAAACAGCCTCGACAGGCGAGGTTTGCTCCTGGGATAGTTTGGCTGCGAAGCGCGCGGGCGGAGCCATGCTCGGGTATGGTCTCCCCACCAGACCAGGCTCGGGGTTCAACGAGTCCCCCCAGAAAAGAGCAGGCACCGGTCTGCAGGCGCCTGGCCAGCCTAGTGTAGTGGTTAAGCGTGTGGGACTATTATCGGGAGACCCGGGTTCGGATCCCCCTTGGTGCCATGGACGCTGGCTGGGTGACCTTGGGCCAGTCACACATTCTCACTCTCCGTTTGGTGTCATGGTTAGGAGTGCAGACTCTAATCTGGGAGGACCGGGTTTGATCCCCCACTTCTCCACATGCAGCTGCTGGTGCGACCTTGGGTCAGTTACAAGTTCTCTCAGAGCTGTTCCCTCAAGAGCAGTCCTTGAAAGAGCTCTCTCAGCCCCACCTACCTCACAGAGTGTCTGTTGTGGGGAGGGGAAGGGGGAGGAAAAGGAGATTGTAAAACGCTCTGAGAGACTCCTTCCGGTAGTGAAGGACGGGGTATAAATCCAGTCTCTTCTTCTTCTAGTTTACCTCACAGGGTTGTTGTGAGGATAAAACGGAGGAAAGGAAGACAGTGTAAGCTGCTTGGAGTCCCCATTGGGGAGAAAGGAGGTACAAATGGGGGGGGGGTCGACCTCCTCTGAACCCCACCTTTCAGGAGGTCATCCCTGCTAAGGGCGGAGAACAGAGGTTGAGACAATGAGATTATCCAATAGCTGTCATTCCCAGCAAAGACATCAGCCAATCCTCCACCGCCAGTTGCCTTCCTGGACCAATGACGAGCTGGCTTTCCCAGCCGCCCTCTTGGTCTAGCTTGCGGGTCATAAATTTCTCATCGAACACGGGTCCCTTTAAATATTCAGGTAACAACCACCAGGTGCCCGCTGAACAGCGCGCATTAACTATGAATCAAGCCAGCTCCTGTTCTCCCCCGCGGATGGGATCACGGTTTCAGAGGCAGCGACCTGACACCGGGCCCGAACTTCGCCTTTCCTCTCCCAGCCTTCCGCGAAGCTTTGCGCGGGATCCAAAGGCGCGACCCCCTAGGCAGTCTGCGAGCACCGAGGCCTCTTGCCGCGAGGACCTTAGGTGTCCCGAAGACAACCTCAACTGGACTTGCTTCGGAGTCCGGATCTGGTTGTCCAGCCTCAGCGCCTGGCCCACGAGCCTAAACCCAGACCCTTCACTTGTGGACAGGACTGCCATTCCTCACTCCCCAGCCCATAGCAAGGTATCCGAGACCTCCCCTCTACTTCCAGACAGACGAAAGTGGTCAGGGAATCGGGAGTGGGAAAACAAATCCTTCTGGGATCCTCGAGAGACCTCCTGTCCCGCTCAAACGCCCAAAGGGTCCTATCCCCTAAGCAGGCTTCCTTAGAAGGGGTGAGGGTGACATGACGGAGGTCTACAACGTCGTGCATGGGATAGAGAAAGTCGAGAAAGAACGACTTTTCTCCCTGCCTCGCAATACAAGAACTCTGTGGGCACCCCCTGGAATTCATGAGCAGCAGAGCAGATAAAAGGAAGTGCTTCTTCACCCAAAGAGTGATTAACACGTGATTAACACTGCCGAAGGAAGTGGCAGAAGCTACAAGCATGGACAGCTTCTAGAGGGGATTGGAGAAACATCTGGAGCAGAAGTCCATCAGTGGCTATTTAGCCACAAGGTATAGCTAGGAACTCTGGGTCTGGGGCAAGTGATGCTCTGTATTCTTGGTGCTTGGGGGGCAATAGTGGGAGGGCTTCTGGAGTTCTGGCCCTGCTGGGGGACCTCCTGATGGCACCTGGGTTTCGGCCACTGTGTGACACAGTGTTGGACTGGATGGGCCACTAGCCTGATCCACCATGGCTCCTCTGCTGAGTTTACTGGCGCTTGCTTTCGAGTAACTTTGCTGAGGAGAGCAACCCTTCTTGGAAGTCGGGGCGACAAATGAAAGCAACGGGAGGTGTTTCCGGGACGCGTCTTCAGTGCGGCGAGGGGATGCCCCGTCTGCGCCAGTCGCCTGGCTGGGGTATCCTTGCGCCTCTGGGGCCCTCTAACTCGCTTCGCGGCTGTAAAGGGCCATTCGCGGAGGGCGGTAACCTTCGAAGCGGGGATGCAGAGCCAGAAGTTTGGGTGAACCAAAGCAGCGAACTCTTGGCGCTGGGGGTCTGGACGCGCCCGCCCGAGGGGGAGAAAAGGGGAGGGGCTCGAAAGGGGAAAGTCGAAGTGTGGCCCTCCGCCTCCCCCCCCCCCCCCCGCCTCCGGCGGCCAGCCTCTCCTCCATCTCTCCGCCGGCAGATCCTTCCCTCCAGACGGCCCATTCCCAAACTTCGGGATGCCACATCGCGTTACGGCTTCCCTCGGAGGCCGCGTTAGGATCCGTGACAGCTGAATCGCCCCTATCGATTATGTGCCACCGCGCTTCACGCACGCCCCTGCGAAGGCGTCGAGGCCCCGGCCTGGAGCAGCGAGCCGCCTTCCCGAAGGCTCTGGCAGGCGATCGATCAGGACTTAATTCGCAGTGACACCCGAGGGTCGGTCGCCAGCGGGCCCGGGCAGTGCCGCCCCCCCCCCGCCCCCCCGGTTTATACGGCAACCGCCCGGAAAGGACAGAGGCCCCGGGTGGAAGGAGCCAGGACGGCATCCGGAGCTGGGCCGAGCCCTGGCCGGCAAGGCCATGCTCCTTCCACTGAGGTCCAGCCGGGGAGCGCCCAGAAACGCGCAGCTGCGTTGCCGAAGGTCATCCAGGGTCCTCCGGGCGCCTTTCCTTGGACCCACTTTTGGCCACGGGCCCTCTGGCAGTCCCCATTCTGAAAGATTTGCCAGGCAGTAAATCCCACCGGTCTCAGATCTACCACCTTTCTCACGAGATTCAAGGCGCGGCAGGCCATTAAAAACACAGAAACACAGAGCTGGAAGAGGCCCCCAAGGGTCATCTAGGCCAACCTCTTGCACAAGGCAGGAAATTCACAACTACCCCTCCCTCTCCTAGTGACTCCTGCTGTGTGCCCAGAGGAAGGCAACAGAAAGCCCTTCAGTCTGGCCTGGAGGGAAATTCCTTCCTGACCCCAGAGTGGAGATCCATGGCATTATCCTGGGTTTATGAGAGAAGGCCACGAGAGCCAAGCCCTGGCTCGTTCCTACACGCCCGCCCTCTCACCCCCTGCCCAACAATGCAGCCGGAGCATTGCAGTCAGACAACAGGACGCGCAGGGTACCTCCCTCAGGCCCCAGCCATCCCGGTCTCAGCAGAGCTCCGACTAGTTTTAGTCTTTGGCTGGGAGAGCGCCAAGGAAGGCGAAGTCTTGCCGTTCAAAGGCAAGCCATCATGGCGACCCACCTCTGCTGGCCTCTTGCCTGGGAAATCAGAAGGGATTGCCGGAAGGCAGCTGCTCCCCAATATGGCTCCCTCCTTCTGTGGTTAATATACAAGCGCAGGGATAACGAACGTCCGCCTCATGCGTCTGATGAAGTGAGCTCTGCCCCCACTTTATGCTGGAATAAACTGAGCCCGGAACATGACTCGTCAAAAAGCCAACAGACAGACTCAGTTATATGTGTTGTCTTCCCTTCCCCCACTGAATTGAATTGTTAGTCCCTTGTCTTCAAACAAATTGTAAATCGCTGTGAGCCCGCCTGCCTATGGGAAGCAGCGATCAATAAATCGAATGTATAAATAAAATAAATAAATAAATAAAATGCCGCTTGGGTTCCCCCCTTCTGCAATTAACCGCTGTTGGTTGCCATCGCGATCTGGAATTTGCGTGGAAACAAACCAGTATATAGTCTGTAGAAGAACAGGATGGAAATATGCTGAAGGATGCAGCTACCTGACTGTCTGGAGAAGTATAGGATGTGCAAACAGCGATACAACGTCCTGCTGCATAAATCATGCATTTGCTTCCTATACCTGTATTGCTGGTGTACGCATTCTTACACCTTGTTGAGGTTCTTAGGAACTACGGCCCTACATACACGAACAGAGAGAGAGCTTCAGGTGGGTAGCCGTGTTGGTCTGAAGCAACAGAAGGAAGTTTGAGTCCAGCGGCGCCTTTAAGGCTAACAAAGTCTCATTCTGGGTATCAGCTTTCGTTCGCGAGCGCACTTTTTCAGACACAGCGGACTTTTGACTTCCACAGAATTTAGAGTAGAATTCTAAGCAGAGGGTTGTTTGTTTGTTTGTTTGTTTGAAATGGTTTTCCCCTCGAGTCACAGCTGACTTGGCGACCTTGTGGGGTTTTCCAGGCTAGAGAGGTTCAGAGGTGGTTCGCCACCGCCTGCCTCTGCACCGGGACCCTGGGATTACTTGGTGGTCTCCCATCCCAACACTGACCAGAGCCGGCCCTGCTTAGTTCCCGAGACCTCAAAAGATCGGGCCAGCCTGGGCCATCGAGCTGGGGGCCCTGAGTTAGGGCCTTCTACATCCGTCGACTTCGGTGGAGCGAGGAGCCTGTGGCACGGTTGTTTCCTAGGGTGTGGGTTTAGGATCGCAGCCTTCCCGGACAGAGTCACCTTTTCAGATGCGCAGACAAATGCTGTGAGAGCACCCACAGTAGTTCTTGGGAGCCGTGCCACAGGATTCCTCCTGCGCTCACTTTTCCTTTAGGGAGCCCTGCGCAGGAGAACTTCCCGGCGGATTCGTCTTCAGGTCTTACTAAATCCCTCTTGCAAAGACTTGCGTTGGTTATCCCAAAGCGATTTGCTCTCGCCACTGCCGCGTGCCTGTGTGTGTCGGGGGGTGTCTGAGTGACGCCCCCCAATCAAAAAGCGAGTCGTTGCAACGAGTGATTTCCTCCCCCCCCCTTTCTGGTTTATGGAGGGAAAGCCCCACCATCCGAAGCTATTTTGAAAAGAATGATTTTAATTAAGGGTGATGAGAAGACCAGATCTGCCTAGGAGGGGAGGCCATTAATCCGGCCTGCTGGAGCCCGGGTCTCCCCCACAGAAGGTCCCCTAGTGGGGGGCCTCCCCCCCCCTTCTGTCGCCCCCTCCTCGCTCTCCCCGCCGAGGTTTCATTACTTGCTGTTAGCGCCAGAAAACAATGAAGGATGTCGAACTGGGGCTTTTATTGATTATTTGTCACCCTGCATTTGTCACTTCCAATAACTTTTCCCCCTCCCTGAAGTTTTACTTACGGGCACTTGAGTTTTCGGATTAGGCCAGCTCTGAGCAGGGAAGGGAGGGGGAGGGTCATTATCCGCGGGCCTGTTTCCCTCCTGGGCGGAAACGAGCTGGGGGGGAGAAGGGGGAAGCAAAGGCCAGGCTGAATCAATCACGCACCTCCCCCCCCCCCCCCGCAACCAATAGCCGCTTGCGGATTCCGAAAAGATTTTGGCCCTTCAGCGCCGGATCGCCAGAGGTAAAGCCGGAGACTTCCACCAGTGGCTAGTCAGCTTCAGTTCTTACCCAAGGCTAGTCAGTTTCAGCTCCTACGCAAGACTTTGACTAGTTAATTTCAGCTCGTACGCAAGACTTTGGCTAGTCAATTTCATCTCTTACGCAAGCGGCATGCAGCCTCTTTCGGGGCTGCCTCCGTGCCCCCTCTTGATTCCGAGGCACCTTCTTAACTTGTTTGCATTTCTAGCTCTTCCAGAAAGACTTTACAGAACCAGTGCTTAAAATGTGGAATTCGCTGCCAGAGGATTTAGTGATGGCCACAGGCGCAGACACCTTTAAAAGGGGACTGGACAGATTCATGGAGGGCAGGTTTATCTGTGGCTACTAGCCATGGTGACTAAAGGGAACCTCCATATTCAGAGGCAGTCAAGCTCCTTATCCCAGTGCCAGGAGGCAGCATCAGGGGAAGACCTCAGCCTCTCTGCCCTGTTGTTGGATCTACAGAGGAACTGATTGGCCACAGTGAGAGACAGGATGCTGGACTAGATGGACCATTGGTCTGATCCAGCAGGCAGGGCTCTTCTTGTGTTCTTTGGGATGGAGAGGTTAACTTTCCCAATGGGTACTGGACCTCTCTTCCCACCTGGAGACAGGGTGTTGTAGTGGTTTGAGTGTCCAACTAGGATCCAGGAGAGTCAGGTTCAAATCCCCACTCTGCCATGGAAGCTTTCAGGGTGACTCTGGGCCAGTTAAGCACTCTCAGCCCAACCTATCTCACAGGGCAAGGGGGAGTATGACTGCAGTTAATAAGATCCTCCAAATCTCTCTCTGACACAAATCCCGTATCTGAAGTGAACTGCCTCCGAATCAGAAAGCCAAATGGGATCTTGATATTGTGATTCTTCTTATTGTCCTCATCACCATCCTATTCACACTTCCATGCATAACGAACGGAACAATTCTTGTGTGCCATTTGGTTAAATTCAGTGTTTGAATGAAACTGACACAGGTAGAGAAGTAAAGCAAGGGCATTTTAATTCTGATTATGCAAAGCCAGGTGAACAAATTACACACACACACACACACACACACACGTATGCAACACGTATGCAATGAATGCCTGCACAATCTATGTATGGTGTACAACTGACTTTTCTTTGCTTGAGTTATTCTTGTGCCACATTCAACACGTGCACAGCTGATTTAAAGCCCCCTTTGGTCTAAGTACTGACCCCTGGCTCTATTAGTAATGTGAGTGGGCGTAGGCTAATTCTTACAAACAGATGTACATCGTGTCCCAACTATTCACAAGGCTTGCAGGGAACTCTCAAGAGTTACGTTTGCAGGTCGATCTTATCAATACGCAGTGTTGCCATTCGGCTTGGCCACAGCCCCAAGAGTCTTCACAAACAAAACACAAACCAAAGTTAGGTCAAGATGGGTAGCCATGCTAGTCTGCTTGTAGCAGTGGAAAGGAGGAAGAGTCTGAGGCTCACACAGCAGAACGTGGGGGTGGGGCTGCGGGCTGTGGCTCAGTGTGGTCTGCCTGGTGCGCAGAGGGTTGCAGGTTCAATCTGCAGCTAAAAGGATCAGGTAGGAGGTGATGCAAAAGACCTCAGCCTGGGACCCTGGAGAGCCACTGCCAGTCTGGGTAGACAATAACGACCTTGCTGGCCCAAGGATCTGATTTAATGTAAAGCAGCTTCATGTGTTCGTGAGACAGCTGCCAAAATCTCCTTTCACATGTTGTTTTCTTTTTGCAGGAGCCACTACTTATTGGGACTGAGACCAGAACCCTGGAGCCAGGAACCTGGGAACTCCTCGCAGGGCTTCTCCCTAACTGGCTCATTGTGACATCGTCAGTCTTGGGAAACAACTTCCTTTGCCAGATGTATGATGTGGGTGAGCGGACATAATTACTGTCAAATAAACGGGCTGGGAGGGATGAGCAATCCACCTATATCAGGCAATACAGTACATCGAGCTCCCCATTCTTATCCCTGGGAAGTCCATCCCTTTCATTCCCATAGGTTATACTTCTCTGGTTAGAACACGGGATTAGGAGCAAGGAGACCTAGGCTCGAGTCCCCAGTTTGCTACGGAAGCTTGCTGGGTGACCTTGGGCCAGTGGCACCCTCCAAGCCTTACCTACCTCACAGGGCTGTTGTGAAGATGCAATGGAGGAGAAGAGAATGATGTCAGCACTGGCAGTCTTCAAGCAGGGGATGGACAAACACTTGTCAGGGATGCTCCAGGCTGATCCTGCATTGAGCAGGGGGCTGGACTAGATGGCCTGTATGGCCCCCCCCTTCCAACTCTGTGATTTGATGATTCTTCTGTGGTTCAACTTTGGCTCCCCACTGAGGAGAAAGACAGGGTCTAAATGAAAGAAACAAATAAGCAAATAAATACCCAACAGTGGCATTCATGTTAAATCCTGCAGTACTCAAATCATGAACCCTACGGGGACCCACAGGAGAATGTGCCTGAATATTCACACAGGTGCTGAAAACATGATAGAAACTAGAGGACCTTACCTGTATTCCTCTCCCCCTGTTCTTTTCATATCTTGTTCTCCAAGGGCTGTTCCTGTTTCTTCCCCCGGACATCTTGCCCTGCATGCAGCACGCTCACTGGTTGTGGGGATATATGAAGGGCACCCTAGTATAATGACCCTGAAAGCTGGCAGGGAGCCAGTCTCATACAGTACTCTGCTCTGTTTGATATACTGTGTTTGGTGGCACAGTAAGCAGAGAGGCAAGTGAGCGCCAAGAGGCCGGTAATGTGGGCTCTAATGGCCACCAAGAGTCTTCTCCGGGCTGATAAGTGAGGGGGAATCTATCGGAAGACTGCCTGCCACAATGTGTCAATAAAAATAAAAAGTACCCCATTTATGAGGGCAAAAAAAATTATTGCCATCTTTCAGTCCCAGGGAAGGAAAAAAGGGGTGGAGAAAGATGACCACCCTAGTATCTCTACACCATTATGAGAATAAGTGGCTATTGTCTCTTAAGGTAAGGTCACAGAAGGGACTTGAAAGTCAGGATCTCTCTCTCACACACGCATGCACGCACATTCACTAATCCAGACCAATATTTAAAATTATTAAATTGGGTTCCCCCCGCCCAGTATATATGTTTGTATGTAAGTGCTGTCCAGTTGCAGCTGACTTATGGTGACGCCAGCAAGGGGCTTTCGAGGCAAGTGAGAAGCAGAGGTGGTTGGCCATGGCCTTCCTCTGCAAAGCCTTCCTCGGTGGTTTCTCTTCCGAGTACCAGCCCAGCTTAGCTTCCCCCAGCAAGGGGCTTCCAAGGCAAGTGAGAAGCAGAGGTGGTTGGCCATTGGCTTCCTCTGCAGAGCCTTCCTTGGTGGTTTCCCTTCCGAGTTCCGGCCCTGCTTAGCTTTCCCCAGCAAGGGGCTTCCAAGGCAAGTGAGAGGCAGAGGAGGTTGGCCATTGGCTTCCCTTGCAGAGCCTTCCTTGGTGGTTTCCCTTCCGAGTACCAGTCCAGCTTAGCTTTCCCTAGCAAGGAGCTTCCAAGGTAAGTGAGAAGCAGAGATTGTTGGCCATGGCTTTCCCTTGCAGAGCCTTCCTCAGTTGTCTCCCATCCAAATACTGACTCTGTGTAGCTTCTGAGATCTGATGAGACTGGCTATACCATGTCACCTTCCCCCCCCCCCCCCCACCCCCGGTAGATTTTTAAAAGTTCTATTTCATTAAAATTATTTATAACTGATTTTCTCCAAAGTTACTCAATGTTTCTAATAATGAATGAAAACATTCGGATGACTTCAAAACCTAATCAATTGAACTCATACCATCATCAGCAGGTAACAGTTTATCAAAGTCAGTCATAACAAGCATTGACCAAATGCAGGCTGAAATCAAAGGGTCGTTTCCTGGCATCTAAAGACCTGTAATTCAGATGCCACACAAACTTCATGGGGAAATAGATGAAGATGGGCAGCCATGTCAGTCTTTCTGTAGCAGTATAAAAGAGCAAGAGCCCAGCAGCACCTTAAAGACTAACAAAAATTTGTGGCAGGATAGGAGCTTTCATGAGTCACTGCTCACTTCTTCAGATACAGCTAGAATGTGAGTCCATCTGTCCTTGGAGAGTAAAGTTATTTCAGATGCTGAATGACAATAGCAGGTGAAGGGCAATAGCAGGTGTGATTGGATTAGGTGTGATATGCAGAGGGGTAGTGGGGTGGAGAAATCAGCATTGGTAATGATAGAAAACCTGGGTCTTGATTCATTCCAGGATGATGCATTGTCTTGAAATCACTCCACTCTCCAAAGTATAAGGACAGATGGATTCCCATTTTAGCTGTATCTAAAGAAGTGAGCAGTGACTCATGAAAGCTCATACCCTACCACAAATGTTATTAGTCTTTAAGGTGCTACTGGACCCTTGCTCTTTTCACAGGAAGAGTGTTCCGTAGATGTGGACCTGAAAAGTCCATCTCATTCATCTCCTGTGCATGGGGGGGAGAGGTCTAGGGAAGTGTGTAGTGAGTGGGCAGATTCATATGGGAGCAGTTTGTCCTTTGGATACTCTGCGTCCAGCCCATTTAAAATGGTATAGGTCAAAAACAGTGCTCTACTGCCCCCCAAATCAAGGCTTGAAGGTGTTGTAGTTCTTAGAGCTCATGGATAGTATGTTCTCTGCATTGTATCCCTGTTAACAGTCTTGCTGCATCACTCTGAAATCAGCCGAATCTTCCAAGTGGTCTTCCAAGGCAGCTCTGTCAAGAGGACATTTGGACAATCTAACTCTGATGGCACCAGACCATGGTCGTTGCTTTCCAAGGTGGGGAGCAGCTCATAACCCAACTGAAGTTGGCAAAGAGTGCTCGAGCTACAGAAGTCATCGGACCCCCAGGTTGCGCACCTGATATGTTCGGGGGTGGGCAGCCCTGACCATCATGAGCCCCAAACCACCTCCCTGATTTAGTGGCTTCCTGTGGACAGCGTTGCCACCTTGTCTGGACTACACTGGACCTGGAATGTGGTACCGTGCACAGATCCTTGTGAATACTTTGACTTGCGTCTGTTATCAGGATACGTGTGGAAAAAATCTCCAGGATTCTCACTGGCAGTCTTGAAGCAGTGTCTGGACAAACACTGGTCAGGGATACTCAAGGATGATTCTGCATTGAGCAAGGGCCCCTTCGAACGCTCTGTAATTCTAGGATTCTATGTGAAGGGGTGCTACAGCCATTCACAACTGGCAAGTGGGAAACCACAAGTCCCTCACATGAATACTGGATACAAAATTGTTTCTCCTGAAGGCCTGGGTCCAAGCATGTTAAGAACACTTAAGAATACTTGTCCTAACCTGGATGACCCAGGCTAGCCTGATCTTGTCAGATCTTGGCTGCTAAGCAGGGTTGGCCCTGGTTAGTCCTGGGATGGGAGATGGCCAATGAAGTCTAGGGTTGCTACGCAGAGGCAGGCACTAGCAAACCACAGGTGAATGTCTCTTGCCTTGAAAACCCTAAAGGGTCGCCATAAGTCGGCTGTGACTTGATGGCATCTTTTAACTACCACCAAGCAGGGTCAGCCTTGGATGGGAGATCCCCAAGGAAGTCCAGGGTCGCTATGCAGAGGCAGGCAAGGGCAAGCCCCCTCTGAACTTCTCTTGCCTTGAAGACCCTGCCGCGTTGCCAGGTGACTTGATGGCACTTTTCACCACCCACAATACTTCCCTTTTCTGAAGAGTGTTTGCCCACTTCCCTTCCCACCGCATACCTCCACTGTGCTATCCTTGAATGTCTGCTGACCCCCCCGCCAAACAAATTTTGGGTGGCTTTGAGGGCTGCAGTGGTGGGGGTTTTGAAGGAAATCACCAGCTCCGCTTAACAAAAGAGCACTGGAATGGTCTTAACTGCCTTGCTGGATGCAGGCCAACGTGGTTAGAGCCAGGAATGCTCTTTCCCAAGCAATTTACACCTCCATCCTAAAGCCTCCTGTAACCCGCTGGGGCTAGCAACTAAGCCCAGTGCCAGTATAATGTGGTGATAAGCTGGCATTTTGGTAGATATAGGGGTGCCATATCACTGATGCCAGGCTAGGAAGCCTGGTGCTGGCACAGATGCCCCCATAAGGACCAAAAACAGTCAGCCTTGGGGGTGTGCCAGGGCGGAGTGGAGTCCATTCCCTTTCCTGGTGCTGCTGGCATATTGTCACAAATCCTGGCCTAGGAATAGACATGCAAATGAACTCAGTGGGACGGAAAGTCCTCCTGCCTTCCTTCCTTCCACCATACCTATCCCATGGCCCACCTCAGGACTTTGCAGAAAAGAGCAAGAGTCCAGGAGCACCTTGAAGACGAACAAAATTTGTGGCTACAGACACACTAACGTGGCTCCCTGTCTTGATCTATTGCTTCGGATTTTGCTAAGTCTGCAAACGGTCACAGCTCTCTTAGGTATGCTGTAACCGCAACCAGGTCACCTCACCTGTATCCCAGATGACAGGGTGCAGTGGACGGGACAGTGGTCACTCCCACATTGGCTATTTGGCCTGGCTTTGCTGCTGACTGGAAATGGGTTTTCCTCCCTCTTCTATACCACCACAACACAATGTTCTCTGCCCCAGTCGCCCACCGTGGCTATTTCCTCCCTGCACTGCTGGAGGTCTTTTTCATTAACACCCCCCCCCCCAAACACACAGTAATTGACAGATTGCTATAGTATTATAATGTTATAGCAATCCATCAGTCAAGTTTTCTGAATTCCCAGCTTTAATTTAAAAAGCAAGTATGGAGCACTTTTCATTACAGAGGCCACACCTTTCCTCTTCTTTTTCCACAATGAAAAGGGCTAGAGACTTGTTTTCTTTAAATGAATGCTGGAAAAGATATGAACATGCATTCCCTCCTTGCTGCCCTAGCATCTGTGTTCTTTTTGCCTGGCAAAAACAGAAACAAACAAAAAATCAGCTCCTCAGGGTATTATTTCCCTTGTGGGAGCTGAGCCTTTTGCCTGGGAAGGGCTTTCTATCTGACAGGTTGGCCAGGGTGTGTGTGTGTCTGGGGGTATGATCGGCGTGGCCCTGCTTCTGTCCCTGTGGATGGGGATAGGGTGATGCCCCAGAGGCATTCCAGTGTCAACATGCATCACTTGACTGTTTCCATAGGTGGCTGACGTGGGGTCGGGGTCATAGGCATGCTGCTCTGTGATTGGTAGGTGCTGGTAGGTGCTATGGATGCCTGTGTGGTTGCTATGCTTCTTGAAGATGGGTCTTTTTAGGAATTTCTCTTCTCTGCAGAGAGACTGACTGCCCACCCTGGTGCTGTACCAGTGATACACTGGCATCCGGTGCTGAAGACTGAATTGTCAATGTGCTTTTTAAGTGACTAACAAAGAGGGTTGTGTGACTACAGATCAAATGGGGGTAGAAAGTGTCATCAAGTGGCAGCTGACTTATGGCAACCCCATCAGGCTTTCAAGGCAAGAGGGATTCAGAGCTGGTTTGGCCATTGCCTGCCTCTGCATTGCAACCCTGGACTTCCTTTGGTGGTCTCCCATCCAAGTACTGACCAGGGTCGACTCTGCTTCATTTCTGAGATCTGAGGAGAGCAAGCTAGCCTTGGCCATCCAGGTAGCATGTAACAAGAGTTATATGCTATTGGAACTCTTGTTTGGCTTGGGCATTGAGTACCTCCTCCCAATACTTATGCAAAGAAAACAATACTTGCTTTGTTTACAGCATTGTCAGGGGTCATTTCGAGTCGGAGCTTGAGGAAGCTCAGCTCTGGGAGTTGGTGCCAGTCCCCCACCCCCGTGGGGGAATGCCTGCTTGTGTCATGGCTGCAGCAAAATGACCCCGCCCCCTGGAAAGGTCCTTGTTCCTCCGACCAGCCTTCTGAAGGCTTCAGCCACCACTGAAGCTATCCTCCCAGAATAGTGGTATTTCTGAGGCTTGGATTAGTAGCTGTCCCCTCTCTGCCAGCTCTTTCTTTCTTTCTTTCTTTCTTTCTTTCTTTCTTTCTTTCTTTCTTTCTTTCTTTCTTTCTTTCTTTCTTTCTTTCTTTCTTTCTTTCTTTCTTTCTTTCTTCCTCCCTCCCTCCCTCCCTCCCTCCCTCCCTCCCTCCCTCCCTCCCTCCCTCCCTCCCTCTTTCCCTCCCTTCTCTCTCTCTCTTCTTTCTTGCCTTCTGACATACTTCCGGTGATGTCAGGTAGTGTAGCATATGCAAATGTTATGCTAATGAGTTATGCTAATTTGCTCCGGCACCTCTTTTTCTACGAAATGACCCCTGAGCATTGTTGTAAGGTTGGAAATGAGATAAGGTATGTGAAGTGCACTGATGCTTGGGAAAAGCTGTATATAAAAGCTATATATTATTAGTGGGGCTGCTGACAGTGTTATTTCTAGGTCTACCAGTGAGTAGGAACTCTCATCCACCTAATGGTCTGGGGATACATCTGACTTCTGAAGTTCCCCTCGCATTCTCTCAGTTTCTCAGGTGAGGCATTTACTAGGGGGTGGGTTACGTCTAGGTGGCATCCCAATTGCGCTCCAGACATCATGGCAGCTCCAGCAGGCTTGTCTGTCAGACAGCTGGCTGCAGGTAGTTTGTGCATATCTGAAATCAGAGTTGTGTAGGGCTGCTGACTCTGGCCCTGACCCTTTCCTCATGTCCTCCTGACAGCTGCTAGCAAGAGAGGTGATGTGAAGGTTGTCAGAAAGCGGAAAAGCTGAGCACAAAAATGCCAACTGAGAAGATCTTGTTTGGCATGAAGATGGGCTGACTGTACTGGTTAGACCAGGAGTGGGCAAACTGGGGCTCGGGAGCCGCATGCGGCTCTTCCACATATATTATGTGGCTCCCGGCAGGGCGGCTGGGGAAGCTAAATATCATTAGCAAACAAATATCATTGGGCAAATTAATATCATTATCAATATCTGCTTTTACCCCCTTTGTTATTATTTTTGGCAGTCTCATTTAATGTTAATAAAAAGCAAATTTGCTTATTTTCCAATAAAAGCAGGTAATATTTGTTCATGTCTTGTGGCTCTCAAACATCTGGCGTTTATTCTATGAGGCTCTTACGTTAAGCAAGTTTGGCCACCCCTGGGTTAGACAATGACCCTGTTAGGCAGAAATCTGCGGCATTCCTGTCACCCCTCCCTGTCTCACCACCTTCTATTCCCTGCGAAGACTAAACCAGACAGCAAGGTCCCAGAGTAAGATCAGAACATTTAAAACAAATTGCTCTCAAATGTTGGGAATCATTTTGTTTTGGACTCAGAACATTTCTGATACTTTTGAATGGATGTTGTTTTGTTGTTGTTCAGTTGCACAGTCGAGTTTAGGTCGGGGTTAATACATTTCCAATGACATAGCGCTAGTCATCCCAAACGCACTAAAAGTGGGGTGAGAGCCACGGTGGTTTACCCGGAGTGAGTCTTCATGTGGGTCTGTATTGAAACAATTGCTCAATTGTTTCAATGAGAGAGGAACATAGCAATTTGGCAGTCTGAATTTGCTGACAGATTCCACACGTATCATTGGCCTTGGAGACGGGGGGGGGGGGGGGGAGGCTGAGTTCCTTTGGTTCCATGCCCTCCCCAATTTTTAATCTTTAAATGCTAAAAACATCTCTGCCCCCCAACCACCTCTGCTAGTCTTGAACCACTCTGAGGGTGCAACACTACGATAAAACCTTCCAGCATTCTCAAGAGGAGGCCCCTCTGGAACCCTAAGATGCAGGCCAGTTCCTGTGCTGGAGTTAGCAAAACATAATGTCTATCTTGGATTCTGGAGAGGAGAGCATTTGGGACAATGGCAGAGGGGAGGGGTAAGGAATTGATCCTCCTGGTAAAGCATCTTCAGCTGACAAATGAGGGAAGAGGGCTGCCCCCTAGCTGCAGCGGGGCTACTGGGGGTGCTGCCCCCTTCCTTAAAGGGCCAGCCCCGCAAGATTTCCTTCTGAAAATGGTATGGGATTTCATTGCTTTAGGCAGGGGAAGGGTGGGAGGGGGGACTCTATCTGGGAGAACTGGGTTTGATTCCCTCACTCCTCCACATGCAGCTGCTGGATGACCTTGGGCAAGCCATAGTTCTGTCAGAGCTGTTCTTGAAAGAGCAGTTTCTGTCAGAGCTCTCTCAGCCCCATCTACCTCACAGGGTGTCTTGTGGGGTGGGGAAGGGAAAGGAGTTTGTAAGCCACTCTGAGTGAAGGGTGGGTTATAAATCCAATCTCTTCTTCTCTTCTTTTCATTTATGTCTGGGGTGGCTGTTGTGGGGGGTGTTTCTGCTTCATTTAATTTAATTTATTATTAGTATTATTGTCTTTATTATTATTATTTAAAAGTATAGTTGTTTAGAGACAGACAGAAAACTAATGGCAGGCCCGCCAGCCCCTCCAGAAATGTATTTGTCCCACAAGCCACAAAATCTGGGCTAGGGGCCTAAAAGAGTGTCTCATTCAGTCCTGGCATAATGCTGTCTGTTTCCAGGGTGACACCCAGAATGATGCCCATTGGCATGAAATATTTTATCCAGATGGGTAACCCATTTGCCCATACCCTGAGATAGCTTTTGGAAGTAACGTCCAATGCGAGGTACGTTTTGTTCTCATTTTAGGGTATGGAGGCCAGGTTACAACGACAAGCTTAAAACCATCCAAAGGTTCATGCATGTTCTTTTTTCTTTTTAAAAAGAAACCCATTTTACAACCCTGCCCAGGGCGTTAGCATCCTGTATGTCCCAGAAGCCTTTCTACTTGGTTAAGAAGCACAAAGGACAGGTGGAAGGAAGACAATAGAAGGGCAGGGCTTTATGTCAACTTCCTTTGTTCACTTACTTTGGGGGGGGGGGTGTTTAGAGGGTTGGTGGGAGGACAGTAAACATTCAGCAGGTGGGAAGAGGCATGGGTGGAGGAGAGGTGGGCACCTGGGCTGGGTTTTGCCACTGGGAGAGCAGAGATCGCAGGGTCAGAATAGGCAGGGAAGTATTTTGTGCCCTGGGATTTCTTTCTGGGAACTGTTCTCCTAGTAGGCCATGGAGGTACTGGACAAGGAAACGGTGCTGGCTGATGGTCCAGCCGTGACAAATGGCAGGTATTTGAGGACCCACTTCCCTGCACTCCAGCTAAAGCCTGTTGCCGGGGTTGGCCCCTTCTCACCCACCCACCCGCCTGTGCTTCTTGCCCTTGGCTCCTTTCCTGGCTCACAGTTCTGCTCCTTGGTGGTGGTGGTGGTGGAAAGGGCCTTCAAGTCTCAACTGACTCACTGGTGACCCCATCGAGTTTTCAAGGGTAGAGCTGCTCAGAGGTGGCTTTGCTGTTGCCTGCCTCTGCGCAGGAATCCCAAACTTCCTTGGTGGTCTCCCATCCAAGGACTAACCAGGGCTAACTCTGCTTAGCTTTTGAGATCTGACAGGATCGGGCTAACCTGCACACTTTTGGATATAGTCTTCAGCAGTGTTCCCTCCAAGCTGAGTCAGTGTGAGCTAGCTCCCAGTTTTTTTAGCTTCTGGCTCACACATTTTTTGTCTCCGCTCAGGAAGGCTGGCTCCAGAGCAAACTAATTTATGCAGTAGCCAAATCGCTCACTCACAACTTGAATGCCAGTAGCTCTCAAAGTAGAATTTTCGGCTCACAAGACTCCACAGCTTAGAGGGAGTGTTGGTCTCCAGCTGCCGGGCATGGCCTTGAGAAGACTGTTTTGGAAGGACCAAAAGATCCCTCTTGGGAACTAACCATCTTGAGCTTTGGCAGAGATTTGTTGGGGTCAGTGGAAGGGTCATCTAGGTGGGACTATGGCAGTGATGACCTCCTTCCCCATAACCTGAATTGCAAAGTAAGCCCAGCCTGGCCCCTATACAATAGAGGCCAGTGCTCCTGTATACATCATAGCTGTACAGAAGGTGCAGCTTGTCATGCCACCAGGCTGCAGAGATGAGAACAGCTGTCCTTTGCAAAATTCCCTCCATTACACAACTATCCGATCCTCTTGCATTTCACATGCACACATGAAGCTGCCTTATACTGAATCATAAGAACATAAGAGAAGCCAATGTTGGATCAGGCCAGTGGCCCATCCAGTCCAGCACTCTGTCAGGCTGCGGTCACACAGCCCCTTTAAATCCAGGAGGGCTCCCGGATCTAAAGGGGCCGCATTTACCTACCGCGGGTTGGGATGTTTACACATCCCAACTCTTGCGGCATCGGCATCGGCCGTAGCGGGATCGGTGGCCGCGGCCGCTGAAGAGGCGGCCGCGGCGTGAACGGCCGCGGCATCCATGGAGGAAGCGGCGACATCCGCAGCGGAAGCGCTCGCAGTGGCTGTGGCAGTGGAAAAGGCGGCTGTGACCACGATGGAAATGGTGGTGGCGGCGGCAGCTGCCGCTGAAAAGGTGGTGGTGGCGGCGGCGAAAATGGCTCTCGGGAACGGCGGCGGAGGCGGCCCCAGCAGCGGGAGAAGCGGCGGTGGCGGCCAAGGACCCGCCACCGCCTGGTGAGTTGGGTTTCTTTCCCCCTCCCCTTTTACACTTGGGCGCATGAGTGGCCATGCGCCCAAGTGTAAAAAGGGGGGGGGGGAATGGCCGGCGGGGCTATCTGGACAGCCCTGCTCTCGCAATGCTTGCGAGAGAGGGCTGTCCAGATACCTCCAATGCGGGTTCCTCCCGCAACACCTGGGAAAACACTTGATTTTCCCGGGGTCGGAAAATGCGGGAGGAACCCGCATTGGAGCCCGCTTCAGCACGGGACTTGGGGCGGGGCCGTCTGGTCGGCCCCTTTAAATGCGGGAGGAAATAGCCCTTCCTCCCACATTTAAAGCCCGTGTGGCCGCAGCCTCACACAGTGGCCAAAACCACCAGGTGCCATCAGGAGATCCACCAGTGGGGCCAGGACTCTAGAAGCTCTCCCACTGTTTCCCCCCCACCCCAAAAAAACACCAAGAAGACAAGAGCATCACTGGCCCCAGACTGAGAGTTCCTATCTATACTTTGTGGCTAAAAGCCACTGATGGACTTCTGCTCCATTTGTTTATCCAATTCCCTCTTGAAGCCGTCCATGCTTGTAGTTGCCACCACCTCCTCTGGCAGTGAATTCCGGGGGTTAATCACTCTTTGGATGAAGAAGGACTTCCTTTCATCCATTCTAACCCGACTGCTCAGCAATTTCATGGAGTGCCCATGAGTTCTTGTATCGTGAGAAAGGGAGAAAAGTACTTCTTTCTCTACCTCCTCTATCCCATGCATAATCTTATACACCTCTTATCATGTCACCCCTCTGCTGTCGTTTCTCCAAGCTAAAGAGCCCCAAGCGCTTCCACCTTTCTTCCTAGACCCTTACCTCCTCAAAGTCAGTATTGTCTATGCCAGGGGTGTCAAACAAATAAGGGGACTGGAATTGGCCCATCCCGGGCTCTTATGCAGCCCGTGAGCAAGTGAGGGAGTGCTGGGCGGGGGCAAGAGGTGGAGCCACTCCATTGTGGCTTCAGCACAGCAGAACAGCCTCGTCTGCAGCAGTAAAGCATCATGGGAGTGTCTGCCCATGGCTGCTCTGCTGCCTCTCCAGCCTGCCTATGTCGGTTTTCCTCTGCACCCCGCCCCCCCCTTCCAGCCCATGGGGCCTTGCAGTGAGAATACACCAATGCAGAGCTTGCCAGCTGCTGTCCTTCATACAGTCTCTATCTTCGGTGCCTGGCATGACATTTTATGGCACACATGGCTCGGCCCAACAAAGTGACATTTATGTCGGATCCGGCCCTCATAACGAATGACTTTGACATCTCTGGTCTATGCAGACTGGCAGCGGCTCTCCAGGGTCTCAGGCAGAGGTCTTTCACATCCCCTCCTGCCTGGTCCCTTTAACTGGAGATGCCGGGGATTGAACCTGGGACCTTCTGCAGGCCAAGCAGAGGCTCTACCAACTGAGCCACAGCCCCTGAACAAAACATGAAGCTGCCATACACAGAATCAGACCACCGGTCTATCAAGGTCGGTATTGTCTACTCAGACTGGCAGCGGCTCTCCAGGGTCTCAGGCGGAGGTCTTTCACATCGCCTCCTGCCTGGTCCCTTTAACTGGAGATGCCGGGGATTGAACCTGGGACCTTCTGCAGGCCAAGCAGAGGCTCTACCAACTGAGCCACAGCCAGGGCTATTTTTTTGGCAGGAACACACAGGAACGGAGTTCCGGCTGGCTTCCAAGTTGGCCATGCCTACAGCCTCCCCCACCCCGTCACATTCCCCAGGCCCTTCACAAGCCCTGGGCACCTGGGGAAGCCAAGCCGATCCAGGGAGGGAAGGCGGTTTAAACTGCCTCCCCTCCTCGGGTTTCTAGAAACTGCCTTCCTTCCCTTGGGTTCCCCATGTGCCCCTCAAGCTGTGGGGTGCCTGGGAAAGCCAATCCTGGGAGGGAGCTGCGCTGTCAGAGGGTGTGGCCTAATATGCTAATGAGTTTCTGCTGTTGGGTGTGGCCTCTTATGCTAATGAGTTCCTGCTGGGCTTTTTCTACAAAAAAAGCCCTGGCCACCGCCCTTCCCCATTCTAGTTATACTTCTGCATGATCCTGCCAACCATCAGGGAATCTCCTCCAGCTGTCCACTTTCCGACTCAAGGGATGCCGGCTTTCTCTTTTCAATCACTTTGGTGCCCCCACCGTGCTTTGGGACAGCTCAGCACGCATACTCCCTTCAATACACTTGCCATTTTGTGTGGCCAGCATTGGTACATTCCATCAGAAACCGAGGATTTCTGGGGGCGCACGATTGCACACAAGGATGACTGTGGGCATTGAGAGGATCCCATACAGCTCGCTCTCCTGCTCAATGCAGTAAGAGCATCAAAAATCTTCACAACTCGAACAGGGCTAGTTTGCCGTTTTAGTCTTCTTTTTGGCTCTTCAACAGAACAGGATCTCTTTTCCGGGCAGAGTTCTGCCAACAGAGAAGTCTTTTCTTGTGACGCTGCCAAGCGGTGCCTGCCTGTGGGAAGGCCAGTCAGCGTTTTCCAGCATCAGCCGGGAATGATCTGGCACCGCGGTTCTCGTGTGAATCACCGAGCCACAGGGTGACTTCACTGGGATCACAAAGAATGGCCCCTGGAAAGGGCATCGTGAGTGCCGTTCGGCATGAACACAACATCAGGCGTCAAAGGAAAGCTTCAGTCTGACATTTGACCACTCAGTGAACCGGTCAGCAGATAGCATTAGTGGGTCACTGTATTTAGCGCTACGTATGCGCGGCACAGTACTGCTACCGTGACCTGGAGATGAGGATGTGAAATTTCACTCGGACAATTCCTATGTTAAAAGACAGCATTTACGTTAACCAGTTAATGCACAGTCTGGCTCAGTTCATCTTGATGAGAAACGTTATTGAGCAAAAATCATTTTTGACCCTTTAATTTAAGATTAAATCTGACATACCTGAGGGATTGCCTTTCCCTATATATACTCCAGAGAGTACTGCAGTCGGGGATTCAGAACAGACTGACCCTCCCGGGCCCGAAGGAGGCCAGGCTTGCCACTACCAGGGCCAGGGCATTTTCAGCGGCGGCTCCATACTGGTGGAATGAGCTCCCGGAGGAGATCAGGGCCCTGCAGGACCTATTGCAGTTCTGCAGGGCCTGCGAGACGGAGCTCTTCCACCAGGCTTTCAAGTAGGAGCCGCCCTACCATTGCTACTAATGAGCCCCGGCCCCCCGATCTCAACAGTGGTCTTATTCCATCAGGACTCAGGAAGACCATTGGAATAGGTAACTGCTTGCCTGCTGTGGCTTGTAGGATACCAACTTAAGCAATTTAACTCCATCTTAAGGGACACTAGCAGCACTAGCACCTTATGGTTTTATGATTTTAGTGTACTGAATTGCATTGATAGTTTTGATCTGTTTTATGTGTTTTAAGAGTATTTATACCGATTGTGTAAGCCGCCCTGAACCTACTTGGGGGAAGGGCGGGTATAAATTGAATGAATGAATGAATAAATAAATAAATAAATAAGATCCTTTTGAATGAAGACACCAAGGACTGGTGCACCTTAGAGACCAACAAGATTTTTGGGGTATGAGCTTTCAAGAGACCAAGCTCCCTTCGTCAGATGCCTAAGTATCTGATCATTAATGTCTGCAGTTGACCCTGGGCGTCCCTTCCAGCTGCAGACCAACATGAGTACCCTCTGAAACTGTCCAGGATCTCATATAAGCTCTTTCTTTCTTTCTTTCTTTCTTTCTTTCTTTCTTTCTTTCTTTCTTTCTTTCTTTCTTTCTTTCTTTCTTTCTTTCTTTCTTTCTTTCTTTCTTCTCTTTCTTTCTTTTTCTTTCTCTCTCTCTCTCTCTTTCTCTTTCTTTCTCTCTCTCTCTCCTTCTCTCTTTCTCTCTTTCTTTCTCTCTCTCCCTCCCTCCCTCCTTCTTTTCTTTTCTTTTCTTTTGCTGTCAAGTCACAGCCAACTTAGAGTGACCCTGTCAGGTATTTAAGGCACAAAACGTTCAGAGGTGGTTTGCCACCGTCTGCCTCTGCATAGCAACCCTGGACTTCTTTGGTGGTCTCCCCTCCAAGTACTATCCAACGCTGAGCCGATTAATTTCCAAGAGCTGAAGAGATCAAGCCAGCCTGGACTATCCAGGTTGGTGTGGAGTACAGGATAATGTTTTTTATTCAACATCATTTGTTGCTTGGAACTTAGTCATGGGAATTCCTGAGTTAAATGTGGATTCCAAACTACAGAAAAAGCCAGTGGATGTGGACATGGGCGTCAACTACGGGGGGGCTCGAGGGCTCGAGCCTCCCCCGAAATTTCCCGGGGGGGGGCTCAGCCACCCCCGGCAAAATGCTCGCCCAGCCGGCCGTCGCCGCCTCTCCTTCACCCCCGGCCTGCCCTGCCTCCCTGAGGCGGGAGGGGGGGGAGAGAGGCGGCGGGGACATAGTCGCCCACGCGCTTCGCGCGGGCGGCAGTCCCGGCCAGCTGGCTGCCGCCGCGGGTCTGCCTCCCTGGGCCGGGGGGGGGGGAGGGAGCGGCAGAGACATGGTCCCGCGCGCGCGCACGAGAGAGCCCCTGCCCCCCCCGGGGATTTAGAAACTCAACGCCCCTGGATGTGGAGGGGCAGTGGCCTTGGTGTAGTGGTTAGGAGCATGGACTCTAATCAGAAAGAACCAGGTTTGATTCCCCACTCCTCCATGTGCAGCTGCTGGTGTGTCCTTGGGTCAGTTACAAGTTTTTTCAGAGCTGTTCTATCATGAGCATTTCTCTCAGAGCTCTCTCAGCCCCACCTACCTCACAGGGTATCTGTTGTGGAGAGGGGAAGGGAAAGGAGATTGTAAGCCACTCTGAGACTCCTCTGGGTAGTGAAGGGTGGGGTACAAATCCAATCTCCTCCTCCTCTTCTTCTCTTCTATTATGAAATAAGTTAAAAGGTATGGCATTTGTTAACCTGGTCACATAGGCTAGCTGAGGTCACATGGAAGCTTTGATGACTGGTCATTTGTTTTTTTTTAGGAGGGTGAGTATGCTCTCTGTGTGTATGTGCTTGCAAGCCTGAAGTCATGGTAACTTCTGGCAGCTCCTACTGGGGCTTGGATGTTCCAGAGAGTTGGCTTGATATTACCTGCCTCTGCGTCCCAGCCCTGGTATTCCTTGGAGGTTGCCCTTCCAAGTACTTGCCAGGGTCGGTCCTGCTTAGCTTCCAAGATCTGATGAGACTGGGCTAGCCTGGGGTATCCAGGTCAGGACTCTGGCCATTTGTTTGGAATCCTGTTGGATGTATGTATGTATTTGATTTATTCCCCCCCCCCCCCTGCCAAAGCAGGCTCATCCACCTCACCCACCAACTGTGGTCTTGATTCTTCCCAGAGTCCTAAGAACAAGAACATTCAGATTGTTGGTTCTCAGCTGCTCAGTGTACAGCAGCAGTGGCTGGAAGACTTCTGGGAAATGACCAGGATCTGAAACTCAGAATGGGCAGTATCTCCTCTTTGCAAACTGTGCTGCTACCTCAGATGGGCCAGTTTCTCCGATGGAACAGCAGCTTGAAGTTCAGAGAGTTCAGAGGAAACCATGTTTTTGACAGCCTGGGATTTTAATGGTAATAGTACTGAAAAGCTAGGGAAGGTAGCATGGTATAGCCTGCTCTTGTCAGATCTCGGAAGCTAAGCAGGGCTGGTACTCGGAAGGGAGGCAACGGCCAACCACCTCTGCTCTTCACTTGCCTCGAAAACCCCTTTTCTGAGGTCGTCATAAGTCGACTGTGATTTGATGGCACTTTATAGACACAACGCTGAAAAACTAGACTTGAGGCTGGAAGTGTTTTTTGGGGGGCTCAGCCTTCCCTAGGCTCCAACCTCAGGCTTTGCATCTGTTCTCAAAATGCCAGTTCAGACAATCACATTGGCACTCTGAGAATGTGGGGTTCATGACCCTGGGGCTTTTTTGGTGAGAGGGGGCATTCAAATTGAACGCCGGCACCTTTTTTGGAGCTCTCCCAAGTCGGGGGGGGGGGCAGAAGTGGTGGAAATCAGCACAACCTTATATACCAACACTCCCTCCCCCCTTTTAACAAAAAACTACTGCATGGCTCTGTTCAGAGGTTAAGGTATGATGAGGCGGTCCCATGACTGCTTCTGTCTTGCGGCCATCCTGGGAAAACCCACATCTACTGAACTGCTGCCCAACCCAACCTAATATTTTTTAGGGAGATGGAAAGTGCCATCAAGTCACAGCTGACATGATGACCCCTGGTGGGGTTTTCAAGGCAAGAGATGTCCAGAGGTGGCTTGCCATTGCCGGCCTCCGCGTCACGACCCTGGTGTTCCTTGGGGGTCTCCCATCCAAATACTAGCCAGGGCCGACCCTGCTTTGCTTCCGAGATCTGACGATCCGAGATCTGACATTGTTTTTATGGAGATGGAGAATGTGGCTTGAGTTGTGAACTGTGCTGGGAACATGTTGCCCCCTGCATGGATCCATGCTCAGAACAGGACAATGTAATCAAACTAAATAGCCCTATCAAACTCAACATGGAAATCCTGTGTAATCAAACATAAAATATTAAAAAAATGAATTAAACGGTAAAATAAAATAAGCTGTGAGAAACTAACAGGAAGGCGGGGGAAAGGAAAAAACTTGGCGTGGGCAACAAGATGAATATACAGCAAAGGCACTGTTTGAAAGTATTTATTATTTCATTTACTTATTTATTTAATGTTTTATTGATCTTAATTTATCCGACCTTCTGTACTCGATCATTCCTGCTGTTCACTTTTTAACCAAAACACTGTAATACTGCACAAATTCACAAAGTTTGGCGCAGTTGGGAAGGACCACAGCTATACACCACACGTTGAAACCCTTTCATACCAGTTTCATAGTCGTGATTCCAAGGAATTCTATGGATTGTAAGGGGATTAAATAGCCCTATCAAAGACTTCTTCGCACCTCCACTAACCTGCACTACCAGTTTGGTGAAAAACGCACAAATCCTTTCTCACCTTCTTGCTTTTTTGGCTTCATATTCAAGTCACAAGTTCGCAGCACCCTTCCTTGCAAGCCAAAAGGCAGCTCTGCTTCTCCAGGGCAGCTAGAGGGATGGTTATGCACACTTGCAGCCCCCCTCCCCAACCCACTTTTGAGCGTTGCATACAACAAAGACATTATTGGCCATTAATTCATTAACAAGCCAACCTAAGGCTGCCAGTTCTGGGTTGGAAAATACCTGGAAATGGGGGGGGGGGTGGATCCCGGGGAAGGCGGGGTTTGGGGAGGGGAGAGATCTCAGTGGGGTACAATGTCAGAGAGTCCACCCTCCAAAGCAGCCATTTTCTCCACTAACCTTGGTCATCTAGACATTAATTTTAATAGTAGGAGATCTCCAGGTACCACCTGGAGTGTGGTAACTCAAGGTCAAACCTAAGCAGACATACGTCCTTCTAAATCCATTTCAGTCAACGGGTTTAGAAAGGTATAATTCTGCTCCAGATTGCACTGTAAGAGGGACACTGTAAGAGGGACAGTGTTGTAAGAGGGACAGTGTTGGGCTGGGGTCTCTGTGCTCACGTCCCCCACTATGCCCTGAGGCTTGCTGGCTGACTTTAGGCGAGTCTCTATTGTCCTGTTCCCATGTTACAGTGAACCCACATACAACCTGCATGTACATGCGTACACTTGCTGGCAACAAAGAGCCTATGCAGATTTACTTGCATTGAGCATGTCCTAAGAATTACTCAGCACACATATGAAGAAAAATTGAGAGCACACTGCATACAAACTGTACATTCATTTACTGTAGCTGATGAACAAGGCTACTCTCTCAGCATAAAAGGGGGGAGAGGGAATCAGGCGCTCCATCCTGAGCACAATGGAGGAAAGGCAGAATAAGAAAACAACATCCTAGATAAATACAATTTTGAAAAGGACAGGCATTGCTTGTGCTTTCACACATGCTGAATAATGCACTTTAGATCCACTTCCAATGCACTTTGCAACTGGTTTCCACTGTGTGAAATGGCAAAAATCCACTTGCAAATGATCGCTAAAGTGCTTTGCAAGTAGACTTAAAGTGCCTTATGCAGCGTGTGTGAAAGTGCTTTCATTGTTGCAGGTTGGTGAGAGGCTTTATAAAGGTGGGCAGGAATTCAGAGACCTGCTTATGAATAACAGAAGAGAATCTGAAAAGTGCATCTCTCCCTTCTCTTTGAAATGGTTGCTGGGGCCGGAGACAAACAGTCACCTGATTTGGTATGCCGATCCTCATCACTTTTAAGGGGAAATGGAAACTTTTTTTTTTTTTTTAAACACAAATCACCCTCTCAACATTTGGAATTTTGTACTTACTGGTGCAGCGGAGAAAGCACACCATTAAAACATTTATGGATCTGATCCCTGATGGGCATCTCGGCAAGGTAGGTTTTAACATTTTTCTTCTTAATTTCCTCCCCCCCCTTTCAGTAAGAAGGATAAGCTTGGAGTGCCCAGTCACCGTGGTAACTGCCAGAAAAATTCTCCAGAAGTTTGAAGGGGTCAGCTAACAGGGTCAACAACTCTGGCCTCTTTTCCAGCGGGGGCAGGCCGGGCCCCATCCCGCTGGCAGAGTGTTCGCCGAGGCCTAGCCCTGGGAGGCGGGCCATTCCAGCTCTGATATAAATTTTTTGAGTCAGTTCACGGCCTGGGCTCTCCAGGTGGCCTCCAAAATCGATGGTGACCCTTCGACCCTGTCCAACGTCGGCACCGCATCCAACCTTAGGCAGGATTTAGGCAGGGATGACAGCTTTCCGCTGAGTGTTATTGGGGACAGTACAAACAGTTTGGGAAGCGGAGAGGTAGGTATGAGGAGAGCAGGTCATTAAAAGCATATTAGGAAACAATTGAGGCGGGCTGGAGGGGGAGAGAATTCTGGTCGGTGGGTAGTTCCTGGTTAGCATTCATTGTTGGTTATTTGTAAACCTTCATGGGGGGGGGGGGGCTGCTGAGATTCTGCCTTCTGAACTTGCTTTGAGCACAAGAAGCATCCCGAGTCTGAGCACAGAAAATGGACTTTTTTATTTGTCCTTAGCTTAGAGTCCTCCTGCGTCTACATGTGAACATCAGAGAGGATTAAAAAAAAAAAAGATGTGTCCCCGACATAATAGTTGTTTTCCTTCAACGGTACAGTCCTATTGCTAGAACTACCAGAAACACTCTGAGGTTTATTCAAGAAGCTTCTTGACTTTAAAGGGGTAGCTTTTGAATACCTACAACCTTTTGGAATTAAAAAAAAGACGGACAGGAAGAAAGGAATCACCCAGTCAAAGTTACGCACATTTGAATCCCGCTGATTTCCCTGGGACAGACCAGTGCTTAACTTTGGCTGAATTTGGCCCAAGCCAAACAGGTGTTTTTAAAAAAATCAGAGGTAGGAAATCGCATGCGATGAAGGGAAAAAAATAGGGAAGGGAATGAAGGGAAACTGGTCTGACCAGGCTGCTCCATTTCTGCTGTGTAAAACAAATAGTTCAGCACATATTTGATTCCTTGGGATACAGCAAAGTTCTAACGTGGGGAAGAGAAAACAATCCTCAGAAGATAACGGATGTTCATAAAACAAAGTCTGAGACCAGAATGCACTTTTAAGACTGACAAAGCTTAATTCTGGGTATAAGCTTTCGTGTGCATGCGCCCCGATGCATGAGAACTGATTACTTCACTGCATGTACACGAAAGCTGATAACCCAGAATGAAACTTTGTTGGACTTAAAGGTGCGACTGGACTCAAACTTCGTTCTGCTGCTTCTGACCAACACGGCTACCCCCACCTGAGGATATTCACAAAGGAAGGGATTGTACTTTTTGCTTTTACATGGTTCAGGAATTTGGCAATCAATTAGTGCAACTCCGGATTCCTTCACTTTGTTATTTAATTACATTGCTTTTGATAGGTCCCGGTTCCGCAGTCCTTACTCAGAAGTAATCAGTTCTCATGCTTTAAAGCATAACGAGGTGGCCATTTTCAGCTGAATTGATTTGAAACATTGTTAAAGGTGGCAGGCCGGGAACTGACCCACAGAGCCGATGTGCATGGCACAATCCAGCACATGCTCTACTGAAATGAACAGGAGGTAAGCAAGAGCGTTACTACAACAGTACCCTCATATTTTTGTATTGTTATGTTAATGATGACTATATGCTTTGGGGTCCTAACCTGGATGGCCCAGGCTAGCCCAGTCTTGTCAGATCTTGGAAGCTAAGCAGGGTCAGAACTTGGAAGGGAGACCACTGAGGAAGACTCTGCAGAGGAAGGCAATGGCCCACCACTGCTGCTTCTCACTTGCCTTGGAAGCCCCTTGCTGGGGGAAGTTAAGCTGGGTGGTCACTTGGAAGGGAGACCACTAAGGAAGGCTCTGCAGAGGAAGGCTATGGCCAACCACCTCTGCTTCTCACTTGCCTTGGAAGCCTCTTGCTGGGGGAAGCTAAGTAGGGCTGGTACTCTGAAGGGGAACCACCAAGGAAGACTCTGCAGAGGAAGGCCATGGCCAACCCCCTCTGTTTCTCACTTGCCCTGAAAGCTCCTTGCTGGGGTCACCATAAGTCAGCTGTGACTTGACAGCACTTCGCGGCTACAAGCATGGACAGTTTCAAGAGGGAATTAGATAAACATATGGAGCAGAGGTCCATCAGTGGCTATTAGCTACAAAGTATAGATAGGAACTCTCAGCCTGGGGCAAGTGATGCTCTGTATTCTTGGTGCTTGACCAGGGGAGGGGCAACAGTGGGAGGGCTTCTAGTGTCCTGGCCCCACTGCTGGACCTCCTGAGGGCACCTGGTGTTTTTGGCCACTGTGTGACAGAGCGTTGGACTGGATGGGCCACTGGCCTGATCCAACATTGGCCTCTCTTATGTTCTTAGCACTTCACAACACACACACACACTTTGGGGCCCAAACGTGGTCAGACCTGGTTAGTACTTGGAAGGGAGATCACCAAGGAAGACCAAGATTGCTATGCAGAGGGAGGCAATGGCAAACCTACCTTGAATGTCTGTTGCCTTAAAAAACCCATGAAGAGTTTTCATAAGTTGGCTGCCACTTGATGTACTTTACATACACACATACTTTGGGGGGAGTCCTTCGGTAGTACAACACATCTGTCACATGCAGAAGTTGTCCTGTTCAAATGTAGGGCATCTCCCATTAAAGGTCTTCAAGTGGCTGGGGAAAAGTTTCCTCTGCCTGGCAGCCTGCAGAGGCACCACTACCCGTAGAAGACAATTCCAAGTTAGAAGGGAGACACTCTGTGTGGGGACAGCTTCACACGTTCAGTTTACTATACTTGGATTGGTGACTTAGACATGGATGTTTAATACCAAATATGAGCAGTTTCCAACATTATTGAAACATTATCCAGTGAACGCACAAATTCTTGGTGCTTCTGCTTTTCATACTTCCACCATGAAGTCTACAGGAGACCATAGATGGTGGAGGTGGCCACCCAACACTTACATATTAGTCCCGTTTAAGTACCCAACTGGGCACCGCAGTGAAACTTTAAAAAACAGAAGCAGGAGACACTGTTGTAGCCAGAGCAGTTATGGGAACCCTTCTCCATAAATTTGAACCAGTTTTCATCCTTTCTAAAAACTGACATAGCGCTTGGTTGAGGAACCATAATTCTGGGCACCATCATTCTGCATAGAGGGTATGGAGCTCTGAGACTCTGTTCATCACTCTCACGGAACTATGGTCCTAATAAATGGAGGGTGGGGAGAGCCCTAATATTAACCAGGTCTGGAGCGATGGCACACAAATTCTGTAAATGAACAAATTCTAAATGTAACTGAAATAATTGCAACCTGGGTGACATTTGCAGGGCCCTGTGAGTTACTGCAAGCTGCTGGAAGAACTGAATTTTGACCGAATACAAGCTGGGCTAGATAGTACACCATGCCACGAACTCTGATGCCACTCTCAGCAAGGTCTCAAGTCTCCTTTTACCATTCCCCTGGAGGAAGAGCCACTGTGGTGAGATACAGGTCACAGTTGCGAGTGGGTCCATTTAGTAAGCTTAAACAGGAAGCCCAGGGATATAATTTAGTGGCCACCTGAGATCAGGAACCTGAAGCCAATGGTTTGTAAGGTGGCAGAAACCAGGTGGTTGGATTATGCCAGCTGTTTCCACATATCAAGGAAGGGCCCTGACCTGCAAAGAAAAAGCTAGCCTGATCTTTTCAGATCTCAGAAGCTAAGCAGGGTCAGCCCTGGTTGGTATTCGGATGGGAGACTTCCAAGGAAGACCAGGGTTGTGATATGGAGGCAGGCAATGGCAAACCACCTCTAAATTTCTCTTGCCTTAAAAACCCTACGGGGTCAACCATTAGTCAGCTGTGACTTGATGGCCAAAATGAAGAAAAAAGGAATTTCCTCCAATTCTCCTCTCCCATTCCAGATTTCCGAACCCTCTCTCATTCTTCACTCTTGTTTCCCGGGGTAGCATTTTAGTGGGGACATTTAGGGCCACAGCAGCAGCAGGTGGGGTGGGGAAGCCCTGTTCTGCAGATCCAAGCTCTAGGCTGGAAACAATGAAGGAATGAGAAGTTACAGGAACTCAGTTCAGTCAGATTATATCTCCATCTACCCCTGGTGTTCAGGTAAGGCTTGAGAGTTTGTGGCTGACCAGAGTATTCAGACACCAACACATGTCCTGTGCGGTTTGTACACTCTCAGGGTTGGATCCAGCAACGCCTGAGCAGGAAGGGAAACGTGTTAAGTGCATATCCGCTTGGGCAAGCAGCAGCACAATGGCTGCAGCAACATCTAGCATCCTGATACAGTGCAATCACAATGCGCATATGGAGCCACAGAATGTACCGCAGAAGGCTGGCATGACTTTATTGGACTTGCTTCTGAAACATGTGCAGGGAAGTCCCAGGTGCTGTGTCTTGTTCATACGGGAAGGTGGTGATGGGGACTGCTTTCACTTGGCACAAGCAGACAGCAAGGAGTCCTGTTAGGGCTTCCGCTTGTTGGGGGACTGTCATGCAGGTGGAAAGCCTTCCTCATGACATAAAATATCCCCAGTCCCCAAAGAGTTGCAAATTTCCTTTTCTTCTTCCTTTTTCTTTGGTGTAGTGGTTAAGAGTGTGGACTCCAATCTGGGAGAGCTGAGTTTGATTCCTCATGCCGCCACACGCAGCTGCTGGTGTGACCTTGGGCAAGCCATAGTTCTGACAAGAGCTGTTCTCTCAAGAGCAGTCCTCGAAAGAGCTCTCTCAGCCCCACCTACCTCACAGGGTATCTGTTGTGGGGAGGGGAAGGGATTGTAAACTGCTCTGAGATACTTTCGGGTAGTGAAGGTCGGGGTATAAATCCAATCTCCTCCTCCTCTTCTTTCCTCCTGTACTCCTCCTCCTCTTTCCATTTTTTTCTCTTCCATCGCCTGCTGCTCATATTGTGCAGGGAACTGTGATGGGTTAAAGATCTCCAGCTATTTGCCTAACAGAAGCGAGGGCTTTTTATCCATTAGAATAAATATGCTGTAACATTAGCGTATTAAGGCCCAGTTTACGTCTGATGTAATTTATATTGGATGTAATTTTTATAATGTTCGATAAAAATAAAGTTTTTTTAAAAAAAAGGGAATTGTTGAGCATTACGACATGCTGAGCAGAGCTGTAGAAATTATATATAATGATTGCAGATTTACTCCCGTCGTCTGGGCTGCAGTGAGCCGGAAGAGAATGGGCAAGAGCAGATAAGGGGCATGTCCTCAAAATACCTGCAGAGCAGCTGAACAAATCCACACTTTGCAATCCTGCGCTCACTTACTTGGGAGTCAGCCTCAATAAACTCAGTGGGGCTGCTTCTGAATAAGCACAGGTGATGGGGCTATGCAGACCAAATCCCCTCCTATATACAATCTGACACAGATCCTTCCTTCCTTCCTCCCCAAATACACCTCTCCAGGGGTCATTTCGTAGAAAAAGAGGTGCAGGAGCTCATTAGCATAACTCATTGGCATATCTTATTTGCATATGCTACACCACCTGACATCATCAGAAGTATGTCAGAAGGCAAGAAAGAAAGGAAGGAAGGAAGGAGGGAGGGAGGGAAAGAAAGAAAGAGCTGGCAGAGGGGGTGACAGCTACTAATCCAAGCCTCAGAAATACCACTATTGTGGGAGGATAGCTTCAGTGGTGGCTGAAGCCTTCAGAAGGCTGGTTGGAGGAACAAGGACCTTTCTAGGGGATGGGGTCATTTTGCTGCAGCCATGACACAAGCAGGCATTCCCCCACCGGGGGGGGGGGTGCTGGCACAACTCCCGGAGCTGAGCTCCCCTGAGCTCCTGCTTGAAATGACCTCTTGGTTGGATCCTCAAGAGCTGGCACATACAACTTTGCCTTCCACATATACACAGGTTGACTGTCTATGCATTTGTGTGGATATCACAAACCCCTCCCAAGCAGTTGTTCCCCTGATGGCAGTGACCTGGGGGGGGAAGCAGGTAGGAAATGTTGTTATGATCCCTGGAATTCCTGCCACCCACTGGCATTCTTGGAGCAGTGGCTGGACAAACACTTGTCAGGGATGCTCTCTAGGCTGATCCTGCATTGTAAGGCCCCTTCCGACTCTGTGATTCTATATCAATTATCACTTCGTTAACACATGAGTTTTGTTCATGTGAGTGAGCGCTCTGGGACCACTGATAGCAAAACAGTCTAGCAAGGGACACACACATGCGGAGAATCTGCTACCAAGTTCCACATACCGATTCCCCGTGGAGCAGGAACTTCACAGGAAGGCCTGGAGGCAGCTGTGTATCTGGAAGCACACCCACATGGCAATGTGCATTTAGCAGACGCATCGAAGGCACGTGAGCTGGCCCCCAGTGGCACTCCATGAGACAGATATGGGAGCACGGGGCCGTCTGATGAACAGGGATCGCACTGCCTGGGACCCAGGCTCAGGAGAAGGTAACGTCTCCACGTTAACCTGCCTGGAGGGATAAATGCATTTTGTACGTGTCACTGAGACTAGACATTATCTCCGAAGCCAAAGCTGCCACCGATTTTATCCCCAAGGACATTCTATTGGAAACCACTCCAGTCCTCTTAACATTTGTATAGCAGCGTCCAACCGTTCCAGGAAAACAAAACTCCAGCCCCGGCAAAGATTTTAGATGGAGAAAAATTCACCCTTGAAGTAGCTCAGCCAGTATGAAAATAATGTTATGTATTTTTTTTCTTTTGCCATCAAATTGTGGCTGACATACAGCAACCCCTTTGGGGGTTTCAAGGCAAGAGACCTTCAGAGGTGGTTTTGCCCGCCTCTGCCACCTAGCCCTGGGCTTCCTTGGTTGTCCCCCATCCAACTACTAACCCAGAGTGACCTTGCTTAGCTTCCTAGATCTGACCAGGCTAGGCCGGGCTACCCTGCATGACCCGTATGCAAATACTGCTGAAGAAGAAGAAGAAGAAGAGGAGGAGGAGGAAGTGGAGATTGGATTTATACCCCGCCCTTCACTACCCAAAGGAGTCTCAGAGCAGTTTACAAACTCCTTTCCCTTCCCCTCCCCACAACAGGCACCCTGTGAGGTAGGTGACGCTGAGAGAGCTCTGACAGGAACGCCTCTTTTTCAAGAACAGCTCTGACAGAACTACAGCTTGCCCAAGGTCATCCAGCAGGTGCATGTGGAGGAGTGGGGAATCAAACCCGGTTCTCCCAGATTAGAGTCCGCGCACTTAACCACTACACCACAGTACAGGCCATAACATCATCAAGTTGGAAGGACTTGAAGGGTTAGCTAGTCCAGTGCCTCCAGCTGTAAAGGAGGACCAATCTGGGAGACCCGGGTGTGAATCCCCACTGGTGCCATGGAAGCCTGCTGGGTGACCTTGCGCCAGTCACACACTCTCAGCTTAATCTGCCTCACTGGGTTGTTCTGAGGATAACATGGAGGAGAGAAGAACAATGTAAGCCACTTTGGTCAGCTGCTGGGGAGAGAGGCAGGATACAAATGAAACAAATTAATTAGTTATCTTCTTCCCAAATAGATCAGCCTACATATTTTATTTTTTTTTAAAAAAATTATGTATTAGATTTACATCCCCCCTCCCCGCCGAGACAGGCTCAAGGTGGCTTACATTAAAATTTAAAAACAGATTAAAACCATAAAACAAATCTAAGGTGCTATATATAAGAGTTAGTGTTCCCTCTAAGCTGAGTTAGTGTGAGCTAGCCCACAGTTTTTTAGCCTTCAGCTCACAGAGTTTTTGTCTTAGCTCAGGAAGGATGGCTCCAGAGCAAACTAATTTATGCAGCAGCCAAATCGCTTCCTCACAACTTCAATGCCAGTAGCTCACAAAGTAGGATTTTTGCTCACAAGACTCCACAGTTTAGAGGGAGCATTGGATATATGGCGATGAAACATTTTTAAATATAATCCATAACAGGTATCCAGTCAGCACTGGCCTTTTAGGACTACAGCCCCAGAGTAGGTTAAGTATCAGCACAATACAGGAGCCGGTGCCTGGCTTACAGCAAGTTACTGACCAAACACTGGTGTGTGTTGCTTATTTGTGGTCTGGGTGCATCACGCTAGTGGGACTGGTGCCTGAGCAGAGCTCGAATGTGGAAACTTCCAGAGCTAGCTTGTTTGTGCAGAATTGCGGCCTGTACCTTGAAAGGGGTGGATTTTGAAGGGGTGGATTTTTGCTCACAAAGGCGTGCACTAGAAATTTCCCAGTTCGGGCACTGTGCAGGTGCAAAGGCCGTTAAGTGTGAATGCACAGATGGCCACGTGAACAGTCACAGGTAGGCAACCTGTTTCGAGCAGCACAGCAAACCAAGTCCTTTCCTCCCCGTCAGTTGCACACCTCTCATTGGTTGCCACAGTTCTGGATCGCTTTCGTGAGAGGTCCGGAGCAGCGCCTCTATTGTCCGGTGGCTCTCGCACGCTCCTGTTGCTTCCGATTATGTAACGGGTCTCATCCCGTGAATGTGTCAATTTTCAAAAGCTGTCACCACCCGTGACAGGGCTTGTCGATTTTGCTATTACTCATCTGTCTCAGGGCACCGGGTTTTTTTTAAAAAAAATGCAAGCACTGAACAAAAAAACATGCTTGCGTGAAAGGGAGGGCGAAAGGTGGATTTATCAGCTCAGCACTGCAAACATCATTGCAGGGAGACAAAGGACCAGCGAGCATTTCTCTGGCACTTGCAGCATTTCAGGGGGCCCCTCGGAAAAAGGCTGAACAAGCTCTGTCCAGCAACACAGCCCAAGCGTGGGGGAAAGGCTGTTAAAGGGACAGCATCCTACCCAAGCACTGAGGAAGAAATGGAACAGGATTACATAGCTCTGTCCCTTCCAGTTGTGTTGCTTTCAAAGAATGAAAGATTCTTGCAGGCCTTTTTTGGTGTAGTGGTTAAGAGTGCGGACTCTGATCTGGGAGAACTGGGTTTGATTCCCCACTCCTCCACGTGCAGCTGCTGGTGTGACCTTGGGTCAGTTACAAGTTCTCTCAGGAGCCGTCCTCGAAAGAGCTCTCTCAGCCCCACCTACCTCACAGGGTCTCTGTTGTGGGGAGGGGAAGGGGAAAGGGGATTGTAAGCCACTCTGAGATTCTTTCAGGTAGTGAAGGGCAGGGTATCAATCCAGTCTCCTCTTCTTCTCTTTTGCCCAACGCAGATTTTGTAAGGCCAGATTACATTTTGAAGCTTTTGGTCTCTCTAAAGCAGCCTATGGTGGGTAGGGCCATGGCACAGCAAGGTGCCCCTTGGGAAAGGAGTTCCTCTAGCTTACAGCTGTAGTGCCCCTCCAACACCATTTCTTCCCTCTCCTTCAAACTCTACATTAATACTGCTGGCAAAGTGGGTTTGGGAGACAGGGCAATGAGAGCCACACGATGCGGCGACCCTATAGGATAGGGACCTCCAGTGTGGTGACTCTGGGTGCCATGACGTCCGCTGACACCTTTCCGGGCACCTGCCAAGTGTTTTCAGAAAGTGAGTAGAACCGGGTGGGTCTTTTGCCCAGTAGAGCTTCCGATAGGCCAGCGGAGATCCAATCGGCTGTGCAGATTGTTTAAAAGTCGCTTGGGCAGCAGCTGCCACTGCTGTGCAAGAAACTATGCTGCCTGCCTGAAGGGAAGCTGTATGTAAGGAAGGAAATGTTTTTAAGCATCATCTTCATTTTAAAGGGCATCCCATTAAGTAGGTTAGTCAGGTGGAACAGAGGGCCAACAATGAAAGCTTAATATATAGTGCATAAAAAGATACTCTTTGCTTAAGGACAGTTCTACTGAGGACACTTTGGCTTAACAATCATTGGAAGGCACTTTCTGGACCAGAAATTATCAGCGAAATATCACTTGGCAAGCGATTGCATCTTTGGAGGCCTCATTTATACTTTTATTCTGTGCCCAGTGGTTTCACTTTGGGACAATTCTTTTCTGGTCCATCTTGTATCTATATTGTATAATTGTATGCTTGTGATGTAATATTATTTAAGCCAATATGTTCCTCACTGTGTTTGACCTCTGAAGAAGGCCCATACAGGCCGACATGCGTCAGGTCAAGTCTATTAGCCCTTGTGTGTTAGAACCAGTTATTTTTACATGAGGTGTGATCGGGCCCCTGTATATTTTTAAATTCTTTGTTAATAAATACATGTATCTTTTTATACACTATATATTAAGCTTTTATTGTTGGCCCTCTATTCCACTTGACTAACCTTTTCAGGTTCTGGATCCTAGTTTTAGGTTTAGTCCCCCCCTCCCCCTTTTTTTGTCCCTAGTCCATTTTATTAAGTAGACCTTCCGGAAATGATGAAGAGTTACAGTCAGAGTTATGCATATCTCCACTCCTTGACATTTTATGGTTGGCTCTGCCTCCTCTCGTGGCAGCCATTTTTGTGGGTGGGCTAGGGTTGCCAGCCTCCAGGTGGGGCCTGGAGATCTCCCAGTATTACAACTAACTTCCAGACAACAGAGATAAATTTCCTTGGAGGAAAAGAAGCGATGGGATTTATACCCCGCCCTTCACTACCTGAAGGAGTCTCAGAGCAGCTGACAATCTCCTTTCCCTTCCCCTTCCCACAACAGACACCCTGTGAGGTGGGGGGCGGGCTCAGAGAGCTCTTTCGAGGACTGCTCCTAAGATAACAGCTCTGAGAGAACTTCTGACTAACGCAAGGTCACACGGTTCTCCCGGATTAGAGTCCACGCTCCTAACTACACCAAACTGGAGGAAATGGTTCCTTGGAGGATGGCCTCCATGGTATTAAGCCCTGCTGAGGTCCCACTCCTCCCCAAATCCTCCCCACATCAGGCTCCAACCCCAAAATCTCCAAGGACTTCCCTGCCTGGAGTTGGCAACCCTGGGTTGTGCTCACCATCCTGTGTCAGAATTCCCAAGGTGCCACCAGGCTCAAAAATGTTGGGGACCCCTGCCCAGAGGGGCTTTCATATATAACATCATGCAGCATCATGACTCCCCCATGGCATGCGCGACATTCACCATGTGGTTCAAGTGATCCCCATTTTCCCATTGTCAGTTCCTACAGTGATACTTGTAAGGCGTATGGTGGAAATCACCCCGTTTATGTGGGAAGGGCTTCACTCCAGCATGGCGGCACAGTGGTTAGCGTGTGGCACTAGCATCTTGGAGACCCAAGTTCAAATCTCCATTTGGTCATGGAAGTTGTTTGCTGGGTGGCCTTAGGCCAGTTGTTCTCTTTCAGCCTGTCCAACCTTGCAGGGCTGTTGTGAGGAGCAGAAGGAAGAGGTGAGAGCCATGGTGTAAGCTGCTGTGGAGAGAAATGCAGCATAATCGCAATAAATGCAAAGAAGATCATTCAGTTTTGCATTTGGAGAGTCTCTTCAGGTTATTCTCTCACTTCGTACTGATGTTTTTTAAACAGCCACTGAATCCATACATTTGATCGACCCCAAGCGCTTCCTCACTCCTACGCCATTCTTTCCGAATGCCCTGCTTGGAGAGAGGGGCACCGTGATTTCCACTCGGTAGACTGTGACTGAGTGCTAGGAGTTCATCGCTTCTCTAAAGCTCAGAGATGCCACAGCTGGGCAGGAGCTTCAGTTCCAGCAGCTTTCTTAGTCTTAGGGCCACCTGTCACCCTGGAGATCTCGGTTCCTCCCGTGGGACTTCATGGTACCCAAGGCCATCTCCCTCCTGATGCAAAAAATGCTCCTGGTCAACTAAGGCTGCAGTCAGTGTTCCCTTCAAGCTGAGTCAGTATGAGCTCGCTCAGTTTTTTACCCTCCAACTCACACATTTTTGCCTTAGCTCAGGAAGGATGGCTCCAGAGCAAACTAATTGATGCAGTGGCCAAATCACCTGCTCACAACTTTAATGCCAGTAGCTCACAAAGTGGAGTTTTTGCTCACAGTGCTTAGAGGGAGCATTGGCTGCCAACCTCCAGGTGAGGCCTGGAGACCTCCCAGAGTTATTACTGATCTCCAGACAGCAGAGACCCGTTCCCCTGGAGGAAACAGCAACTTCAGAGGGAACGGAACTCTAAGTCGTTACACCCCTGCCAAGATCCTTCTCCTCAAGTCAGACCATCCCCAGACTCCACCCCCAAATCTCCAGGAATCCCAACCCAGAACTGGCAACCCAGTGCCCTCTACCTGACCAGGAAAACACAGTGTGCCTGGAAATAAGAAAGAGATCACCGAGGCGGTGGAGGGGTCCGTACAGCATGAGCATTTTTACAGATTGAGGAATGGCAAGTATTTGAAACAGTAGATAACGCCTCTGGGTCTAGATCACCTTAAGGCTGGGCCTGACAGGTGAGGTCTTGAAGGCATCCCAGGCCTGCTCCATTAAGAGCTTTAAAAAGGAGCAGTGTGGGCTTAGCGGCAATCCCCCCTCTTTACCGGCAATCACGGTGGGCGAAATATGATCGTGGCGGGCCAAAGCTGTGAGCAAACAAGCTGTCGCATTCTGAAGCCGGGCGCATCAGGGACGCCTGCTCGGCGATCCAGGGTCAGATGGGCGCGCGGGGGGTGGGGTGTGTGCTCCGGGGAGAAAGGCTCCCCTTATCTACCTGCTTCGTTTACAGGCATGGAAAAGAGGCACAGTTTTCAAATACATGGGCAACTTGTGCACCTCGCGTTGGAGAAGATGCGCTAGGTTCCTCTTGGCACATCCCACCTTCTCCTGCTTCTCACCAGGGGCAAGGGGGTCACTGCTCGTTCCCGGCTTCTTCTTCTCAGGGCCAAATTGTGTGGGAGTAGTAGCAGCCGTGGACCTTGAATCAAGTGTTCAGTGGGGTACAAGGCCATCCAGTCCACCTTCCAAAGCGGCCCTTTTCTCCAAGTAAACTGATCTCTGTCTCCTGGAGATCAGTTGTAATCCCAGGGGAATAGAATCATAAAGTTGGAAGGGATCTCCAGGGTCATCTAGTCCAACCCCCTGTTCAGTGCAGGCCATTCACAAATACCTCCCCAGCCACCACCTGGAGGCTGGCAATTGTATGCATCCAGCATTCTTATCCGTGCCCTCCACACACCAAAGCCGCAACCAACTCTCCATGACAGCCACAACAACGCATGTTGCCTTACACTGAATCAGAACCTTGGTCCATCTAGATCAGTATTTTCTATTCAGGCTGGCAGCAGCCCTCCAGGGTCTCAGGCAAAGCCTTTCCCCTCCCCTCCTGCCTGGTCCTTTTAACGGGAGATGCCAGGGTTTGAACCTGGGCCCTTCTGCACATCAGCCAGGTGCTCTGCCAGTGGGCTACAGTCTCTCTTCATGATTCTCCAGGGTCTCCGGCAGAAGTGTTCCCCATCTCCTCCTGCCTGGCGCTCTTAATGGAGATGCCAGGGATTGAACCTGGTGCCAGAATTCTACACACTTAGCTGGTGTTCTACCACTGAGCTCTGCCCCCTGAGCTACAGTCTCTCTTCATGGCTCTCCAGGGGGTCTCAGTCTTTCCCCATCCCCTACCGCCTGCTGGGTTTTAATTGGAGATGCCAAGGATTGAACCCGGGACCTTCTGCCTGCCAAGCAGAGCCACTACCACTGAGCCACAGCCCCGACGATCCGCTTCGGCCTCTGAGCGGCAGCCCATAAACCGCACTAGGCCGGGCCTCTCCGCCACCCAGCTGGTCCCAGTAAAAGTTGCACCCCGCCTTCCTCCCCCTTGGCCGGCGGCCTCCTCTCCCTGCCGGGCCGGCCTTCTACGAGGAAAGGGACAAGCTTTCTCTCTCTCTCTGTGCCCTTATTAGGCCAAAGGCCCGGGCAGCCCGCGATGGCATCAGCAGCAGGCCCCGCAGGCAGAAACTCCCCGGCCGGGCCAGCCAAGCCTCCAACAAAACCCCCTTTTGATCCCCCCCCCCCCGGCCCGGGTTTCGAGGAAGAAAGGGGGTGGGGGGCGCGGATGAGTCAGAGCTGCGGCCGGCCGGCGGAGGAGCCCGGCGAGCGGGAGACAGCGGCGCCCATTCATTCGGCGCCCGTGTGCCAGAAGCCACCCAAACGGGGGAGGGGGGAGGGGGAGGGAGGAAGAGGAGGGGCGGGGGCGGGGAAGCAGCTGCAGACAAACAACCCCGCTCATTCTTCGGGAGCCAAGAAGTTTCCAGTTTGCTGCCGGGCAGCTCTGCGCCCATCTTGGCATCTTTCTGGGCAAGGACAATGCCTGGCACCGGGTCCCCTCCAGTTCTGCTCCTAGAAGTTCTGAGGTCCAGGGAGCAGCTTTGTTTGGAACCCGAAATGTAGGCACAGGCTGAATAGAGAAACCACCACTTCGGGGGGGGGGGGGGGGGGGAGGCACCAGAGGGTTGGGAAGGGGGAGGCCTGGAGGATCTGGCTGACCTGGGATGTGGGGCAGCGGGGGCGGGGGAGAGGGGCAGATGCCCTTCTCTCTGGAGGCGATGGATAAACAAAGCATCAAGCTGGCGGAGAGAGTCAGATGGGTTTGGACGTTTCCTGGGGGGTTGAGAGGGTGGGAATATTCAGGAGCAGCTGAGATCCCCCCCCCCCCCCGGCTTTGCATTTTCCTAAGCAGCCTACTTGTAGGTTTCAGCCATAGCAGAGTTATGCTAAAAAAAAAAAAAAAAGCAAAATGTGAAATAGTTAAGGTAAAATGTCTTTGCAAATGTGGTCGAGAAGGGGCCGTGGCCAAATGTGTTTGGTTGTTACCAATGTTAGTGGCAGCACGGTATAGCCCAGTCTTCTCCGATCTTGGAAGCTGAGCAGGGTCGGTACTGGGATGGGAGTCCACCAAGGAAGGTGCTGCCATGGTCAACCACCTCTGCTTCTCATTTGCCTTGGAAGCTCCTTGCTGGGGTCTCTGTACGTCAGTTGCAGTTGCAACTTGATGGTACTTGTTTGTTTGTTTACCTCATTTATAGTACCCCACCTTTCTCCCTAATAGGGACCCGGAACAGCATCCAACATTCTCCTCTCCTCCATTGTATCCTCACCACAACCCTGTGAAGGAGGATAGGCTGAGAGCAAGTGACTGGCCCAATGAAATTCCATGACAGAGTGAGGATTTGAATCTGGGTCATCCTATTCCGACTCTCTAACCACTGTACAAGACGTACATACGTAATGTTAACGGGTCCTCGCCAGTGTTCCCTCTAACCTGAGTTAGTGTGAGCTAGCTCACAGTTTTTTAGCCTCCGGCTCACGCATTGTCATCTTAGCTCAGGAAGGATGGCTCCAGAGCAGATTAATTGATGCTGCAGCCAAATGGCTCACTCGCAACTTTAATGCCGATAGCTCACAAAGAAGAATTGTTGCTCACAAGATTCCACAAAGGGAGCACCTCTCCATAACCCTGAAAGCTATCGTCATAGACCCCTTTTCATGTAAAAGGGCTGAGAAGTCAGGTGCAAAGTGCCAACAAGAATGACATTAAAAGGTGCGCTGGAACTCAGACGTCAGGGGCAGGATCCGGGTGTAAAATGGTCCAAGACCAAGTGTCCAGAAAATCGAACCCATGAAGCTGCCTTCTGCTAAGGCAAGCTCTGGGTCTACCAAGGTCATCCTTCTCTTCCCTTACTTGTCCTTGGCTCAGGCCGAGGACTACTCCACTGCTGCTCCCTGACCCTTCTGGTTGGAGATGCTGGGGGTTAAACTGGGGACTTCCCACAAGCAAAGGAGATGCTCTACTGTTGAGCCAAGGCTCTTCCGGTTGACTTGTGATAAGGCAAGAAGGCTGAAGACCAGACCCCCCGGATTGACTCTTGTGGGTAGCAATTGGTAAAAAATTGGGGTGGGATAAAAATCGTGTTGGATTCTTTTAAAAAAGCACTTGGCTTCCCTGGCTGAGCCTTTCTGCAAGCTGATACCTGGCTTCCCAGCTGCCACCTTGAGAACATGTCTTAAGTTTTCTCTGGACTGAAAAGTAGAGGCTTCCATGCTGCCTTGATCACCATCAGCATTCTCCCACAAGGCTTCTTTTGCAGCCAGATTGTTTCTCCACCAGCATTTGCCTTGGGTCGGGCAGTTTATAACGGAACAAACAGCGTGCTAATTGGCCAGGGTGCAGCTACCCCCCCAAGGGCTTTTCCAAACAATCTGCGGATGGCAGATGTTGCTCTTTTATGGCTTAGAATACAGACATCTTCCCCAAGGGGGTCACCCTTCTGTTCTCCAGCTACAGCAGTGAAACAGTCACTGGGATCGATGCGATTCTTTCCTCTGCTAAGTAGGGCCATCGGAGGCAAATGTGATTCTTTCCTCTGCTAAGTAGGGCCATCGGAGGCAAACAGTGTGTGGGACAGCCCCCCTGGGCAATGAGCAAGAGAATCCCCCCTTCCCACACATGCTGTGTTGTGTCTCTTGCACCGTGAGAGGCCCTCCTGACTGTCCCGTCAACTGAAGGGAGCTCCTTTGGTGGATATATGGGAGAGGGCCCCATCAGTGGTGGCCCCAAGGTTATGAAACAAGTTACAACCTTCCCAGGGAGGTGTCCCTGGCCCCCTTTTTGATATTTAGGAGGCAGTTGGAAATGGTTTTTCTTTAGGACTGCATTTGATTAATTTGCTAGCTGTCCTAAATTGTGGTTTTAAAGTTTGGTTTTCTGTTTTTTTTAATGTATTTTATTCTTTGTGTTGTAAGCCACCTTGTAAGCTCCATAAGGAAGAAAGGCAGCTGTAATTGTTTTAAATAAATAAATTCTAAAAGTGGGACTTGCCCAGAACTGAAGCATGGATTCAATTTCACCCTTATCCTTCTTTTCACTGGAATTATCTAGTTCTGCATTGAATCTTTGGCTGAACTTGCTGCCCAAAGGAAGCAGGTATTAGAGTTTCTTTCTTTCAGTCTTAGTGTTTCAGTTCCTCTTTCTTTCTTTCTTTCTTTCTTTCTTTCTTTCTTTCTTTCTTTCTTTCTTTCTTTCTTTCTTTCTTTCTTTCTTTCTTTCTTTCTTTCTTTCTTTCTCTCTCTCTCTCTCTCTCTCTCTCTCTCTCTCTTTCTTTCTTTCTTTCTCTCTTTCTCTCTCTCTGTCTTCCTTCCTTCCTTCCTTCCTTCCTTCCTTCCTTCCTTCCTTCCTTCCTTCCTTCCTTCCTTCCTTCTTTCTTTCTTTCTTTCTTTCTTTCTTTCTTTCTTTCTTTCTCTCTCTCTCTCTCTCTCTCTCTCTCTCTCTTTCTTTCTTTCTCTCTCCCCCCTCCTTCTCTCCTCTCCTTCTCTCACTCTCTTGTTCTCTCCCTCCCTTCCTCCCTCCCTCTCTCTCCCTTCCTGCCATGGTTTGCCTCAGTGGAGTCTTTTGAGGATTAGAGGGTTTGAGCGCTTAGAAAAGAATCTATTCATCCCTGGCTTTCCAAGCAGGTGCAAGGCATTGTGGGAACACCACAGGAAGAACGCTGTCAGCCCCCCCCCCCCAGGACCTCCCCCAGTGCCCTTCACCACAGGGGCAGGATAGCACAAATTCCAGGAGTTGCTCCATCATTGCCAAGCCTGGACCCAGCTGACCTCGATGGGCATGGGGTGGGGGGCGCCCAGCATCTTCCAGGACAGGGTGCTTTGTGTGCGAGCGTGAGCTGGTGTCAGGATTTTCCGAAGGCATTAGAGTGGAAGGCATTCCAGCGCTTCTGGAATTCCTGCAGGTGTCTCTGAATGCAACGGGGGCGCCTTTCAAGGCCTGGCATCTGCATCCGTCATGTGCATTTGGGCATGTGATGGGCCTGCTTGTTTGTTTGTCTGGGTGACTGACGGGGAGTGACCGGCGCTGCTGATCGGAGGTCGCCAACAGAATAGCTCTGTTCTCTGGCGCTGGCTGGACCCGGCCACTCTGGGTGGCTCCTGACAGGCCTCTTGGGGGTGGAAGGTAGAGGGTGGCAGCAGCTGATTTGTCTTGCAGTGTGACAACTGGCTTCTTTGTGTGTGTGTGTGGGGGGATAATCTAGGCGCTGCACTTGGCTATCGGGGTTCACAAGGATTAATATCACACTCTATCTGGATGGTTTAATGGGGGTTATCTCTATCTATCTTTCTATCTTTCCGTCTGTCTGTCTGTCTGTCTGTCTGTCTATCTATCTATCTATCTATCTATCTATCTATCTATCTATCTATCTATCTATCTATCTATCTATCTATCACCTGTCTGTCTGTCTATCATCTATCACCTAGCATCATCTATCTATCAATCTAGTTATCCGTAGAGGGAGAGATTTTAAAAAAGCAATTAGAAAGTTAAACTTTTATCAGTATAACCAGGAGATGAAGCATAGAATCACAGAGTTGGAAGGGGCCTCCAGGGTCATTTAGTCCAACCCTTTGCACAATGCAAGAAATTCACAAATCCCTCCTCCTACACCCACACCCACAGTGACCGCTGTTCCATGCCCAGAAGATGTAAAAAAAACCCCTCCAGAATCCCTTGCCAAACTGGCTTGAAGGAAAATTGCTTCCTGACCCCAAAGTGGCAATCAGCATTTCCCTGGGTGTGTAAGAAAGGCCCATGAGAACTAAGCACTGATGCAACCCTCCCTGCCCTCCCTCTCGTGATCTGCCTGAGTTCACAGAATCCACATGGCTGTCAGATGGCCATCTAGCCTCTGTCTGAAAACCTCCCAAGGAGGAGAGCCCACCAGCTCCCGAGGAAGCCTGTCCCACTGAGGAACCGCTCTGTCAGGAAGTTCTTCCTCATGTTTAGCCGAAAACTCCTTTGATTTAACTTCAAATCAAGTGAAGCATCTGCTGATTAGTCAAGGGGGTGGGTGGGTTTGACATTGGTAAGGCTGAGATTGAAAAGGTTCATTTTTTAATTTTCTTTATATAGAAAACAGGGTTGCTGCCTTTCCAGAGACCTGGTTTGCATTGGAAGCCATCCAATCTGGAGCTTTACAATAATAGAGAACGGGCAGGACAATGTTCAGTAGGGGCCTCTGATAGTGGAAGTTCGCTTTTTGTTTATCCATTGTTCATTATTTCATACCTCCTTCAATACCCTCAAAACGACTTCTCTATCGATGGCGTCGGGAAATGTTCATCTCTTTATATTTGGCTCATGACTCCATCGATTGATTAGAGGGCAAGGGTTTAATCGTTTCAAAAAACCCCTTTAACTGTTTGACAGGCCTAACGATACAAAGAAGATACAAAAGGAGGGTAAAAAGCGCTTCCTTCCCCAAGGGCAGGTGGTATGCCTACCAGCCGGGGGCGGGGGGGGGGGGCTGGAGATCTCCCAGAATTACAAAGGGAGCGAGAGAGGAAGTGGGGTGCAGCGGTTTGAGTGTTGAGCTAGGATCTGGGAGACCCGGGTTCGAGACCCCACCCTGTCATGAAAGCTCACTGGGTGACCTTGAGCTAGTCACACACTCTGAGCCTCACCTACCTTACAGGGTTGTTGTGAGGATAAAACAAAGGAGAGGAGAAAGATGTCAGCTGCTTTGGCTTCCCATTGGGGAGAAAAGTGGTGTGTAAACTGAGAGCCAGTTTGGTGTAGTGGTTAAGTGCACGGACTCTAATCTGGGAGAACCGGGTTTGATTCCCCACTCGTCCACTTGCACCTGGCTGGATGACCTTGGGCAAGCCATAGCTCTGTACCAGCTGTTCTCTCAAGGACAGCTCTGGAAAGAGCTCTCTCAGCCCCACCTACCTCACAGGGTGTCTGTTGTGGGGAGGGGAAGGGAAAGGAGTTTGTAAGCCGCTCTGAGACTCCAAGTGAGTGAAGGGCGGGGTATAAAGCCAATCTCCTCCTCTTCTTCTTCTTCTAAATAAAGGAGACAAATGATTTCCCAGGTTACAGAGGTCAGCTCCCCTGAAGGAAGTGGCAGGTCCCGAGAACAGACTCACTGGCATCACGTCCCAGCTGGGCTCCCTCCCCATACTCTGTCCCCCCCCCCCAGGCACCATGCCCAAATCTCCAGGAATTTCAGAAGAAGAAGAGGAGGAGGAGTTTGGATTTATATCCTGCCCTCCACTACCCGAAGGAGTCTCAGAGTGGCTTACAATCTCCTTCCCTTCCTCTCCCCACAACAGACACCCGGTGAGGTAGGTGGGGCTGAGAGAGCTCTTTCAAGAACTGCCCTTGAGAGAACAGCTGCGAGAGAACTTGTGACTGACCCAAGGTCACCCAGCAGCTGCATGTGGAGGAGTGGGAAACCAAACCTGGTTCTCCTAGATTAGAGTCTGCCACTCCTAACCACTACACCACAACTGGCTCTCTGGACCAATGCTCCCTCTAAGCTGTGGAGTCTTGTGAGCAAAAATTCTACTTTGCGAGCTACTGGCATTAAAGTCATGAGTGAGCGATTTGGCTTCTGTTTGCTCTGGAGCATTCTTTCCTGGGCTAAGACAAAAATCTCTGAGATGGAGGCCCAACATGAGATGAACATGAAGACCCAACAGGAGATGGATTGACCGAATCAGGGAAGCCACAAAGGCCCTCGGTTTGCAAGGCCTGAGCCAAGCTGTTGATGATCGGCCATTTGGGAGGTCTTTAATTCATAGCGTGGCCATGTCGGAAGCAGCGGCACCCCATAATACACACGTGTTCCTTTCCTATCTCACAGACAACAAAAGCATCTTCTAACACGATGCCTGTTGCAACCTGTGGCTGCGTCTTTTCCAAAGAAAGAAAGAAAGAGTGGCCTTTTCTTCAGCAATTTGGTTCTGTTCATATTAAAATCGATGCAGATTTTTTTCTATTATATTTTCTTACCCAGCCCTTCCTCCAGGGAGGGCAGGATGACATAGGTGATTTCCCCCTTCCCCTCCTCCTAAGAACAGAAGGGAAAGCAAATGCTGGATCAGGCCAGTGGCCCATCCAGTCCAACACTCTGTCACACACAGTGGCCAAAAACACCAGGTGCCCTCAGAAGGTCCAGCAGTGGGGGCAGGACACTAGAAGCCCTCCCACTGCTGCCCCTGTTCTTCTTCTTCCCAACAACTTTGTGAGGTACAGGAAAAGGGGCAGGGCCTGGCTCAGGATCATCTAGTGATCCACACAGCTGAAAGGAAAAAAATATGCCAGAAAGCTGTGTGTTGAGTTTTAATCAGATTTTATTGAAGTCACAGTTTTATTCTCGTTATTGTCCTGTTATATTGTTAGCCACCCTGAGCCCCGTTCTGAGGGAAGGGTGGGATAAAAATCTAATAAGACAGAGACAGTGGTCCCAGCAAAATATAATTAATCTCAATTCATCTGTAAAATGGAAATGGCCGACCCATGCAGCCTCAATTTGCATTGGGATCATGCAGGGAAAGGAACTCTTCATCCTCCATTAGCTTTTGGGAATCAAAACTGGGCTCCCCACTTTATTAGTGTCTTAAAGGAAGCAAGATGTGTTTTTAAAGGGCACATCTGTTTTTCCTTTAAGATGCTAATAGCAGCATGGGGCAACTGATTCTGATTAGCAGACCTGAAAGGTAAAGTCATGCCTTTGCCATGCAGAATAGGACCTGGGAGCCTGCAATCTGCATTTTACAGGCAGAGTGCTTTTATTTTTTTTATCATGTCTGCTTTGTCTTGAATGCCGATACAAATGCAGGCCGCTCCAACGCCCCTCTGACCCACTAACCCCTGCCCCAAAATGGCCCTGCAACAGATCATTTGATTGAAACTCATCTGATTTCTATAACCGGGCAGCAGCTTGATTGTATCACAAATGTACCGATCCTTCAAAAAGTGTAATTCACAAGAAGGTGCTATGCCGGTTTAAAACAGCAAAATGTCTAAAATCGGGGGGGGAGGGAAAATCCTAAAATTCCTAAAACTGAAAAATTATCTGCCATGGATAAATTTCTCAGTCAATCAACAACAATCAATTTCACAGTTCCTTAACCCAACAGTCAATTAATTTGAAAGTTAACCAGCACTCCACCTTGAGCGACTCGAATCACAGTTAATCAATTTCAACCCACAATCAATCAATGGAAGCTCTTCTTCATGGTTTCGGAGGGTAGCTGGGTTGGTTTGTGGCAGAACAGCTAGACTGAAGTACAGTTTGCGCCTTAGGAGACCAACGAGAACTTTGTGGGATAAGCAAAAAGCACTTCCAGGGAAAATCCGGACCCTGCGGGACTTGGCTCATTTCTGCAAGTCCTGTAAAATGGAGATGTACCGCCACGCATATGGGTGTGGCCAGGAGGATTCCTTGTCATATAGTTCTTCCTGCCCCTAACCCCCCTTTCCTTCCCCTGGGACAGTGATAGTCAGTCCCATGGCTAAGGAATTGTTTGGGAGGGAGGGGCCCCAGAACAAACACTGGGGGGGCCCATGTTAGCTATGGGCCAGGTGGTAGTATTATCATATGCCATCTGATTAATTGCAAATATTTGAACGTGAATCTGTTCAATTTATAGGTTCAATTTATAGGTATAGGTTCAATTTAGGTATAGGTATAGGTATAGGTTCAATTTACAGGTTCAATTTATAGGTTCAATTTATAGGTATATTTTAAACTGTTTACTATATGTTGTGATCTGCTCTGAGCCCCACAATAGTGGGGGAGAGTGGAATAGAAATCGAATGAATGAATGAATGAATGAATGAATGAATAAAAAGCTCTCTCAAAACTTCATACCTCCAAAATCTTGGTGTTATCTAAAGTGCTACTGAACTTCAGTCTAGCTGTTCTTCATAGTTGTGAAGTTTGAACTGTCAACCAATTGTTCATTAATTCCTTGATAAATCAGCTGCTCATCTTACAAATCTGTTCATGTTCTGAGGTGGTTTCAAATATTCACTCTTTAGTAAGGTAGCAATATTAATTTTCTTTAAAACCATCTGGGTCTTTTCTTCTCCTCATTTTGATCCTTAGCAGAGTATTTCCCAGTCAGCCCGTCTCCTGTAGCTGTATGTTTAACACAGCAGCAACAGCATCTCGGACTAATCCAACTTGGATTATTAGACAAATGGGGAATGAAGTCACGGCAGAACAATCGATCAGGCTCTCCAAAACGAGTGGCTGGGAGGTGGCTTGGGGTGCAGAGGCAGAAGGGAAGACTGGCTATTTCACAGTCAGTAGGTCAGAAAGTTGGGTGTCCAAAAGCTTCTTCAAAAGTTAATCCAAAGCACCTGTTGACAAAATGAACTAGAGTAGAAACTGTTCCAAAGCTGACACCGTCTAAAGCAAGTACTGCGCTGCAAGTGACAAAAATGGAAATCTGAACTGCAAATCTGAAAATCACAAATCATGGTTTTGCTCAGCGAAACAGGGATGCCAGCCTCCAGGTGGTACCTGGGGACCCCCTAAAATTAGAGGTCACCTCTAGACTACAGGGATCAGTTCCCCTGGAGAAAATAGATGCTTTGGAGGGTGGACTCTATGGCACTGTACCCCACTGGTGTCCCTGTCCTCCCCAGGCTCCATCCCCAAATTTCCAGGAGTTTCCCAACCTGGAGCTGGCAACCCCACCAGTGTTCCCTCTAAGCTGAGTTAGTGTGAGCCAGCTCACACTGTTTTAGCCTCCGGCTCACACATTTTCATCTTAGCTCAGGAAGGATGGCTCCAGAGCAAACATATTTATGCAGCAGCCAAATCGCTCACTCACAACTTTAATGCTGGTAGCTCACAAAGTAGAATTTTTGCTCACAGGACTCCGCAGCTCAGAGGGAGCATTGCCCCACCACACCCCTGCCAGTGGCCATAGGGACCTGGGAACTCTAACTAAACGTTTGCTAAAGCGGCCTACATAAGGAGGTTCCAGAAATGGCCTGTTGGCAATGAAAGAGTTAAGAGAGACACCAAAAGCCTGTTTGTAATTCCGGCTCGGAGTCCCACTGTTGTGCTCTTGAAATCCTAAATTGCCACTGCCCTGCCCCACACTGGAACATTTCTGTCTGCCGTTCGTAATCCTCAGCATGGGCAAGATTGGGGGTGAGGTCTCCAAGGAGGGGCCTGGGCCCGGGGCTTTTGTGGCCGAAAGGCAAAACATTGAGAACCCGCCGAGAAGGAACTCAGAAACCCTCGAGGCACAGAGAAAGAGGCTGAGACAAAAAGCCTGCTACATGCTTGCAAATCACCCCACTGCTGTTATTTTATTTACTGCGGTCAGCGGGGGGATTGTTTCGCTCTGGAAAAAGAAATTAAGCTTCATGGCTGGGATCTCTCTTCTCCTTCTTCTCTCGCACTCTGCAAAGGTGGAGCTCCGCTTGGGAAGCTCCACCGGGGAGAAGAATGGGCAGTGAAGAAGAAAGAGAACTAGGGAAAGAAAGAAAGGAATTAGGAGGGAAAGGATGAATCAAAATAGGGATGCCAACCAATGCTCCCTCTGAGCTGCGGAGTCTTGTGAGCAAAAATTCTACTTTGTGAGCTACTAGCATTAAAGTTGTGAGGGAGCGATTTGGCTGCTACATAAATTAGTTTGCTCTGGAGCCTTCCTTCCTGAGCCAAGACGAAAATGTGTGAGCCAGAGGCTAAAAAACTGTGAGCTAGCTCACACTAACTCAGCTTAGAGGGAACACTGATGCCAACCTATAGGTGGGGCCTGGGGATCTCCTGAAATTACAGCTCATCTCCAGACTACGGAGGTCAGTTCCCCTGGAGAAAATGTATGTTTTGGAGGTGTGGATTCTATAGCACTGTACCCCACTGAGGTCCCTGTCCACTCTAGGCTCCATCTCCAAATCTCCAGGAGTTCCCCAGGCTGGCACTGGCAACCCTTATCCTTCACACCCCCTCACAGGTGGCCAGGGGGGACCTGACCACCCTAATTAAAAAACAAAACACCTTTGTCTTTTGCCTCCACCTTTAACTTTACAGACTGTAACTGAATACTCATTGCTAGAAACTTGGGGCCACAGTTTCGGAAACTGGGCATCCAGAATCCCAGAGGATTCTAAAACAGGTTCAGGTTCTAATGTCCTGCTCTTGTGCATACACTTTGCTAATATTTTAGATTTCGTATGGCTGTGAAAGAACCTTGGAACTCCAACCAAGTAGATCAGAAGGACTGATCATTCTGAGTAAAGGGGGGAGATACAGTCCTGTCTTTATAAGAGACAAGAAGGGGGGACCCGCGATACTCGCGGGGGGGGGGAGCTCCATGCAGAGGAGGAAGCCACCGCAGGTGAGCCTTCTCCCCTGCCCAGCTCTTTCTGCCCCCCGACTGCCCAGCCCTCTCCTTTCCCCCCACAGCGGAGGCGAGGCAGGGAACGGTCTTTAACTTTTGGAGGATTTAAAAATCCCCCGTATGGTTTTTTAAACGTTTAAGATTTTACTGCACACCTGGGGAGTCCCCCAAGTGTGTAGGAAAATCTCTCTGGCCCCCAAGTGCCCCCTCCAAGTGAGTGAAGGGTGGGATATAAATCCAATCTCCTCTTCTCTTTTTCTTCTCTTCTTCTTTAGTGGGTATTATATTCTCATCATGAGGAATGCTAACTAGGTACATGGTCTTAAGGTCACAAAAGCCATGATGCAGTGAGGCTGCATCAAGGATGTGAGATAGTTATGTCCAAGTCCAGTGCCCTGGGACTTCATCATGAGAGTATTTACCAAGCAGAATGTGATCCCGAGCTCTTGCATTCATAAACTAGACTACTTTAAAGCTATTTTTAAATGTTGGATTTTAATTTGTACAGTTTTCTGTTGTTAACCACCCCTGAGCTCTGTGAATTCAAAGAAGGCAGTATATTAATTTAAATTATAAAGAAATACAATAGACTGTGGACTTCCATAGGATTGCTCACCTGGAGAACTCTGCTTTACAGAGACTTATACAGAACAACACTAAGGGGTCTTTTTGACATTGTCTGGGAGGCTATTCCATTGTGGGGACCGCCACTGAAAAGTCTCTGCAGATCACTGATCTTGCTTTCAAGATGGAGTATGAAGCAAGCCTCATTTAGCCTCAGATGTATGTAATCCCTGATAATAAATTAAGTACCACACTGTCTATCTGTGTTATTTGTAGTCTGCTTTCTCCTTGGGACTCAAGGTGGATTACACAGTCAATACCGTCAACAAGACGGGACACTCAGTTAAGCAATAGAATCAGGACTGTAGAAATCTGGAACCTAGAATATAAAGCTGAAACTGAAGCAAAGCATAAGTATTAACAGTATTGACAAATTAAACATTGCAGAAATTACCTGGGCAGATCCTACTTACAGCAAGCTCTACACAGTAGTATCAACCACAGACTCTACTCATTTGTCCGAGTAACTTTGTGAAGCATTTGGTACTGTGCCACCTTATGGCCTGCAAAGCCAGGAGAGTGGGAGACTTCCTGAACTTCTCAGGGAGGCCATTCCACAAGGTGGGGCCACAGTGGAGGAAGCACATGTACAGGCAGCTGTTGATTTTGCCCATTTGCAGGTTGGCATTGGCAGAAGGCCCTGCTCAGATGAGCGAAGCTGTCGGGGTGGAGCAGAAGAGGAGTGGCAGTCCTGCAGATATGAGGGACTAAGGCCATGAAGGGCTTGGAAGGTGAGAGCCAATACCTCAAATTGAGCCTGGCACAATTAGTCTTCAAGGGTAGTTCCACACTGAGCATATTACAGTAGTCTAGTCTTCAGGTTACTTTGGCCGTGGGTCAGCATGGCCAGGTCAGCAGGGGTCTGCTTAAGGAGCCATCTTCCATAACAGGTGAGAATGGCAGCCAAAGCTGAATGCCCCTCTTTTTCTAATAACGGAGCTGGGTCGGTTATAACCTCCCGACTCTGGATACGGTCAGTTGAAAGCTGATAAAAAACACAATGCCTTCCACAGTGTTCTCAGCTACCATCACATCTGTTCGTCAGGCTTCAGCCTTTTCTCTGAAAACACTGCAAGATCTTGTTGGTGGAGATGGTACGAAGCCATTGGAAGGTATTTTATGATCTGTTATTATATATTTCAGTTGGTAGTAAATTCAGCACTTTTTTGTGCAAGGGATATTGTTTTAATGCAGTTACTCATCTTGAGGCCTTTGGAAGCGGCCAGAACTTGAGTTTTTTTTTTTTTTAAAATACATGCGCACAGAGTATGGGAGGAAAAAAAGCCAGCAGGAAAAGGAAAAAAGAAAAAAGTTGAAACCCTGTCCATGGAGATGGGGGATCTCTCTCTCTCCTCTCTCTGGGATGCTGTTTGGCCAGCCAAAGACAGTGAGAAATCAGCCGGTGGGGTTGGGGGAGGGAGAAAGGAGGCCTTTGCAAACATGGGACGCTGCCTGTAGACAGCTCAAACTTAGGAAGCTGGGAAGGGAACATGTAATCATATGTGGGCCTGTAAAGGTAGCTTCTTCCTCCTGGGATGACAGGTTTCAGGAGGCATTTACAAGGTGTTTGAGCAGGTAATTAGCACTCAAAGCCAGATGCAGGAAATAGTTCTGGTCACCTCAGACACGGAATACAGAATAAGCCGAAGGGCTTCATTTTCAATGGATGATTGCCTCCGAACAAAGGCCCCAAACAGAACGGAGGGCAGGACTTAGGGAGGGTAACCCAAGAGTCCTTTGGGCTCTTTTCCCATCAGTTTACAAGCGCTTCCCCCCCTTCCCCCACCACTCTTCTTGTGCTGATGACATATTAAAACATTTTGCCAGACAAATAAGTTTTCTTTGGAGGAAGAAAGAGCAAGAATTGCTCATGTTAGAGAAAAAAAACAACACATTGGGATGGAGGATGAAACTTCTGGTGTTGGCAGCCAAAGAGAAGTATTTGCTGGTTTATTTTCTGCCGATGACATCAGAAGAGCTCGTTATCCATCCTCCGGCTCGGGAGGTTATTTAGGTGAAATCCGCAAACCGCTTTGGATCGGCTACCTGGATGTTGCCCATTTGTTGGGGTTCTCAAAATTTTCATGTTACGGCGGCCCTAACGTGGTTTCAAAGGCTGTCGATGAAAACCCGTTCCTTCCACACACCGTCTCAGCTGAGAAGTTTTCTAATGGGATGCGATGAAGCATTGCTAAGTAGCAGGTTGAGACTGCCAAATTGTAGTTCAGAGTGGAAATATTTTTTAAAAAAATTAAGCCCACACATTTTAGGGTGACCAGCAATGCTCCCTCTAAGCTATGATGTCTTGTGAGCAAAAATGCTACTTTGTGAGCTTCTGGCATTAAAGTTGTGAGCGAGCAATTTGGCCACTGCATCAATTAGTTTGCTCTGGAGCCCTCCTTCCTGAGCGGAGACAAAAAATGTGGGAGCTGGAGGCTAAAAAACTGTGAGCTAGCTCACACTAATTCAGCTTAGAGGGAACACTGATTACCAGCCTCTGAGTAGGACCTGGAGATTTCCCATCTCTCCAGATGATGGAGATCAGTTCTCCTGGATAAAAGGGGTTGCTTTGGACAGTCAAATGTATAGCATTATACCCTGCTGAGCTTCCTGCCCTCCCCAGGTTCCACCCCAAAATATACAGGAATTTCTCAAACTGGAGCCAACAGCACCACATTAGATACAGCCACTTCTCTATACCTGCTTGCGTGGGGGGAAATTAAGAACATCAGAAGAGCCCCGCTGGATCAGTCTGGTGATCCATCTAGTCCAGCATCCTGTCTCATACAGTGGCCAAGCAGTTCCTTTGCAGGGCCAACCACAGAGCACAGAGGCCAAGGCCTTCACAAGAACATCAGAAGAGTCCTGCTGTATCAGACCAGTGGTCCATTTAGTCCAGCATTGTGTCTCACACAGTGGCCAACCAGTTCCTACAACAGGGCGTAGAGGCTGAGGCCTTCATAAGAACATCAGAAGAGCCTTGCTGGATCAGACCAGCGGTCCATCTAGTCCAGCATCCTGTCTCGCACAGTGGACAGCCAGTTCCTCTGGACGACCAGAGACAGGGCACAGGCTAGAGGCTGAGGCCTCCCCCCAGTGTTGTTACACAGAGGCAGGCACCACCTCTGTTCATCTGTTGCCTTGAAAAGCCTACGGGGTCACTGTAAGTTGGCTGTGACGATGGCATTTCCCACCACCACAGCAGGGAGGGGCCTGACACCAGAGGAAAGATGAACAACGAGAGATGCAGGTGGCTGTAGTCAAGATGCGAGATGTCTCGGGTGAGAACTAAATACTGAACTGCTGCTATGAGAACTAGATTTAATACTGAACTGCCGCTAGGACTGTATGAACCTTGTCCAGGTAGAGATGCCTCTGATTCCAGTAGTTACAGAGAGCTGGTGTGGATGTGTGCCCTGTGTGGCTTGGATCCTGGTCCCATTCCCAGAGCGCTTCCTTGGTGAGTGAGCCGTACAGCAGGATCCCATTGAAGCGCTCATGCTTGACACAGAAGGTTCAGTCCCCATATTTTTAATTGATGCCCTCTCACGCAGGCTTGGTGCAGTCATTAGGAGCGCGGACTCTAATCTGGGAGAACCGGGTTTGAGTCCCCACTCCTCCACAAGCAGCTCCTGGTGTGACCTTGGGTCAGTCACAAGTTCTTTCAGAGCTGTTCTCTCAAGAGCAGTCCTCAAAAGAGCTCTCTCAGCCCCACCTACCTCACAGGGTGTCTTTTTGGAGGGAGGGGAGGGGAAGGGAAAGAGTATAAGCTGTTCTGAGACTCCTTCGGGCAGGGTATAAATCCAATCTCCTCCTCCTCCTCCATTCATTTATTCATTTAGAGAAGAAGAGTAGAAGAAGAGATTGGATTTATATCCCGCCTTTCACTCACTTGGAGTCTCAGAGCAGCTTACAAACTCCTTTCCCTTCCCCCTCCCCACAACAGACATCCTGTGAGGTAGGTGGGGCCGAGAGAGCTCTGAGACAGCTGTCCTTGAGAGAACAGCTCTGACAGAACCATGGCTTGCCCAAGGTCATCCAGCAGGTGCAAGTGGAGGAGTGGGGAATCAAACCTGGTTCTCCCAGATTAGAGTCCGTGCCCTTAACCACTACACCAAACTGGCTCTCCTTCGTTTATTTAGTTCATTTATACCCCACCTGTCTCCCCAGTGGGCCCCCAAAGAGGTTTACAGCATTTCCCTCCACTTTCCATTTTATCCTCACAATGAGGTCAGGCTAAGAACGTGTGACTGGCCGGGGGTCACCCGTCAAACTTCCATGGCAGTCTGAGGATTCGAACCCAGATCCTAGTGCAACACTCTGTCCCCTACATCATGCTGGCAAGGACTGAAATAACCATCGAGACAAACGTTGTGCACATTTGCACCCACTGCCTGCTCTGGAGACCCTTCTTCTAGTCCACTCCCTGGTCTTTCCCCTCGGCTTGTCCAGAAGTTTTTCATTAATGCAGAAGCTCATCCGGAACTTCTTACGGGCTTTGAAATGAACTGGCGCCATTGATCCCAGCCCAGCTTTCTGAGCCCCCGGCTGCCGATTTCGACTCGTAAGTGGCTTTAAAGGGACAAGCTCAGAGGAGATGCTTCATGGTGACCTCAGCATCACCTTCTTGTACCATCCGAGAGCTCTTGAACAACCTTCTTTAGACTCCAGCACAAGGCATAAAGACCTAGAAACAGGAATTTTCTGTAAGCTTCTGTGGCGAAGTGCCAGCCTCGAACTATTTAAAGTCTTTAAAGGGACAACCAATGCTTGAAACATCTTCTGCGGTGAGAAATCCGGGGGATACCGCTGACGTTCCAAAGGCATCAAGAGATTTCCAGTCCTTCTTGAGAGTTCAGGCCTTGCCTCGTTTTGATTTGGCATTGCAGCACTGGAATCAGAATGTTTCTGTCCTTACTCCAATTGATATGGTTACAGTACGAGCAGGTAACGGCACGTCAGAAGTGACCAGTATACCATGACACTCAATGCTCCCTCTAAGCTGTGGAGTCTTGTGAGTAAAATTCAACTTTATGAGCTACTGGCATTAAAGTTGTGAGCGAGCGATTGGGCTGCTGCATAAATCAGTCTGCTCTGGAGCCCTCCTTCCTGAGCTAAGACAAAAATGTGTGAGCTGGAGGCTAAAAAACAGTGAGCTAGCTCACACAAACTCAGCTTAGGGGGAACACTGGACACAATATATGAACCCGATGTACCTACTTAACCACTACAGTCATCCTCAGAGACCCTGCTTTGGGCCCCGCCTTCTGAGATTAGGCAGGTGGCAAACTGGGACAGGGCCTTCTTGGTTGGGGCACCAAAGCTTTGGAACTCTCTCCCCGGGGGGGGGGGGGATTCGTCTGTCTCCTTCTGTTGCCATCTTCTGCCAGTGAGTGAAGGCTTTCTTTTCATGTGGCATTCCCTCAATGATCCCTCCTTCTTAACCAATGTTCCAATTGCTGTTTTAATGTTGTGTATGCATTTTAACTGTTTTTTAATTCTTTTAATGATGTTATAAATAAATAAATATTTTGGGGGCAGTGTTCCCTCTAAGCTGAGTTAGTGTGAGCTAGCTCATAGGTTTTTTTAGCCTCTGGATCACATTGTTCTGTCGTAGCTCCAGAAGGCTCCAGATCAAACTAATTTATGCAGTAGCCAAATTGCTCACTCACAACTTTAATGCCAGGACCTCACAAAGAAGAATCGTAGCTCACAAGGCTCCACAGCTTAGAGGGAGCATTGATGGGGTGGGGTTGATTTTAATGATTTTAAGTGTGATTTTATCATCAAGATAGATCTTATCATCAAGACAGATAAGTACCTGAAGAAGGTATCTGAAGAAGGGAGCTTTGACTCTTGTGAGCTTATTGCTCCAAAATCTTGCTGGGCTTTAAGTTGCTCCTGGATTCGAATCCAGCTGTTCTACAGCAGACCAACATGGCGACCCTCCGAAACCAATTTTATCATGCATGTTTTAAATCGTTAGCCGCCTTGGTGGCCCTCGTACGGGCAGAAAGGGGGGGGCTACACATTTTTCTAAATAAATAAATAATAGACAGCCGCTAACCTCTATGACTTTTAACATGCTTCTAGATTCCGTGCTGTTATAAAGCAAGCTCTTGTCTCACTCAGAAGGGCTCAAAGCCAGCCAGTGATCTCCCGAGGTTCCTCCGGGGTTGTAACTTCACAGAGGAATGGAGAGGGGCACAGATGGATCAAAGGCGGCATATGTCACAAAGTGGCAATTTAGAGCCACGACTCCGGATTTGTAGGAACAGGCAAAGACTGAAGCCGATTATTCTCTGGCTGGCCCGAGCTGCCGGAGACCACTTTGGCTTCTGACCTTTCCCCAAGCGCCCCCATCAGCATGTTTCTGTGCGACTCCAAGAAAACGTCTTTCAACATTACCACGAGTGATGTCACAGTTGACAGCTACCCAGCTGTAGTAAAGGTTTCAGGATTCTTATGGAGAGTGCGAGTATGCCTGGCACAAGGCCTCCAAGGCTCACGCTGGCTTTATAAGTCTATGGATGCTTTTGCCCCAAATTTATTTCGTTCTGAGGCAGTCCGATTGTTGGCAGGGGCGAAGCAGTCTCACTCCAGGGCGCTTTCACACATTCCAAATAGTACAGTTTCAATGCGCTTCAGCGGCTGTTTGCAAGTGGATTTTGCAGTTCTACACAGTAAATCCCAGTTGCAAAGTGCATTGAAAGTGCGTTATTTAGCATGTGTGAAAGCGCATTGGATGTATGATGTGTGTGTTATATGGTGTCGAGTCGCTTCTGACTTATGGCAACTTTATGAATTAATGACCTCCAGAATGTCCTATTGTTAACTGCCTTGCCCAGGTTTTGCAAATGGAGAGCCATGGCTTCCTTGATCGAGTTAATCCATCTCCTGTTGGGTCTTCCTCTTTTCCTGCCAATGTATGATAAAGAATAGCAAATTGTTAATTATTTAGATTATCATATTTTTATCAGCATTGGGGGAATGGGTTTTTTTTGCAGGGGGTTGTCTTGAGAAGGTGTACTGCTTCATAGGTTTTGTAGTGTTCATGAAGGCCATCCTGACAAATGAGGATGCACGTGTATTCCAAAGTTGCAAAGCAATATGGGACTTGTAGTGACTGACTGATATGAACACATTAAAAATCCTTGTCGATCAGAGGCCTGCTCTTGTTAGTTATCAGAAGGCATGGTTATTAATTATTTCCTCCTCCTGCTGTTTAATATTTTAATATCCACATGATGTCCAAAAGTATGCTGTCTTGGGCAGGGCTTTTTTTTTTTTTTTTAAAGGAGTGCCGGAAATCTTAAGAGGGAACTGAAATTTTCGATCTGTGTACTGAAAACTCATGAACTTTTAAACGTTTTAAAAAGAATTTTGTCAAAGAGGTTCTGGAACTCCATTCTGACGCATTCCACCAGAAAAAAAGCTCTGCTCTTGTGGCTTCAGAGGACACAGCCCCAGCCTTCTGGCATGTGGTCTGTTGAGTGCCCAAGTTTGGTGATCAGGTTGTGTATCTCGTCGCTTATGAGCAATGTTCCTAAGCTCTAGCTGTTCAGCAGCATAGGAATAGTCTTCCCATAGGACTGTCAGGCTGAACCTGGCGACTGGCAGGAGGATTGGGGGTGGGGTCATGGGGGGGTGTTGCCACAAGTATGATGATGTCACTTCCAGGGAAAACTCGTAAGTGAAAACTGTAGCTCTGGGAATTGCTGGAAACCATAGAGCAGGCATGTCAAACATATGGCCCATGGGCCAGAACTGGTCCATCCAGTGTTCTTATGCGGCCCATGAGCAACTGATCATTACCTTTACTGCCAGATGACAGAGGCTGTATCCTATCCCAGTGCTCATGTGTGATGGGCAGTGGAAGCAAGAGGGTGGGCATCAGGGAGATACTTTAAGGCAGGGGTGGGCAAACTGTGGCTCGGGAGCGGCATGCGGCTCTTTCACATATATTACGTGGCTCCTGGCAGGGCGGCTGGGGAAGCTAAATATCATTAGCAAACAAATTATCGTTGGACAAATTAATATCATTATCAATATCTGCTTTTACCCCTCTTGTTATTATTTTTGGCAGTCTCATTTAATGTTAATAAAAAGCAAATCTGCTTATTTTCCAATAAAAGCAGGTAATATTTGTTCATGTCTTGTGGCTCCCAAACATCTGATGTTTATTCTATGAGGCTCTTACGTTAAGCAAGTTTGGCCACCCCTGGTTCTAGGTGGCTCTTACGCTGAGCAAGTTTGCCCACCCCTGCTTTAAGGAAATACTGTAAGAGTGTTCATGTTTTTAGCATATTTGTATTTTGAATTTAAAAAAATAACCTCGTTAATTGGGTTTTGCCTGTGTCCTTTAGAAAGTTAATATCTCCGGTACCTGGCATTACATTTTATGGCACACATGGCCCGGTTAGACATTGATGTTAGATGTTAGATTTATGTAAGACAAATGAGTTCGACACCTCTGCATAGAGTTTCCAGCAATTCCTAGAGCTACTGCAGTCACTTCCGGGTTTTCCACAGAAGTGGCATTATCACTTCTGCTTGGCAGCCCTATCTCTCATCAGGGGTTCCTGGGCTAGAAAATCAGCACCCAGCTCTTTTGAGGGCTGCTTCTGGGGTTCCCCAAGCAATCCTTTTTGTGGCAGTCTAGGACTCCTAAGTTTTACAATATAGCTGAGGGGGGCTAGCCTCTGCTCCAGGATCTGCTCCAGGCTCTCCACGCCTGAGTTCGGGAGCTCCTTTTGGCTGCACTGCCCTCATCAAGCCCAGGAGATGGCCTTTTGTCGCACGATGACATCACCACGGTCTTCCTGCGCTGACACCACTTTCGTTTCTCATCAGTCCACTTCCCATGAAGTAGCCGAGCCCAGGACAAGCGCCAGAGCAGCTGCACTAGGTTCCCTGGCACAATTAGAAATGGATTTTTAAAATTTAATTTCCTGCTGGCCTTTTCTAGCATGTTGCTTTTTTTTTTTTTTTTTTGGCAGCGTACTTGCAATTGATGGTTTGTTGTATTTGCAATCAGATTCAGGACTGAATTTTTAAATGGTTGCATGTTACAAAGATGTGAACTGGCCATAACTTCTTTTTAAAAGGGAAATGGAGGGCATGGTACACAATGGCACTGGCCACATAAATAAAACGTTAAAAAATGAAGGGTTCTTCTTCTTGTTCTAGGACCCAGATGAAGATAGAAGAGGAACCCAAAGAGGACACCCCCTGGGGATTGGCTCAGTGGTGAAGTGAATGTTATGGAGGATGCAGGACAGGGCAAAGACTCGACTGCCTCCATTACCTGCTTCTTGCCAACTCCCATTGATATCAAGAAATCCTTCTTAGAAACTTCATCAGTGTCTGGTTTTACCTAGAGATGTGAAGGCCTGAAAAAAAAACCTGGAAAAATTCGGGGGGGGGGGGGGGGAACGTTTTTTCCCTGTTTTTTTCCCTGAAGCCTTTTTTCCCCCCTGAAAAACTGAAAAAAGAAAAGAAATCGATTGTGGAACATTTTATTTTAACATGACGACTAAAATATTTTAAAACAAGGTGTTTAAATATTTTCCAAATCATTTCTAAAAAAAATATGGTGTCAGATTAATCTAATTTCTGTGCGCTGAGGAGAAGCAAGTCCTAGGTTACAAACTGAACTCTCCAATACTGTGGAGTGGAAATATGAATAATTGTTACTTCTGGATTTTTAAAAATTGTGGATTTTTTGGGAGGGTTTTTTTTGTCTGTTCCACATAAACTAGTAAACAGTTCAGGAGATTGTTGTTCCATTTGTTACAAGTACAAATGACTCTGGAAAGCTTGTACCCCCCAAAGCCTTGTTGGTCTCTAAGGTGCCAAAGGACTTGAATCTAAATGAAATAAGAGCATCATACATACAAGAAGGCATCCAGAAGGTATCTGAAGAAGTGTGTATACACACGAAAGCTTATACCCAGAGTTAAACTTTGTTGGTCTTAAAGGTGGTACTGGAGTCAAACTCGGTACAAGAAGTCAGTAAAACAAGATTACAAAGATGATAAAACAGCACAATTAGAGCAGGTGACTACACACAATAAATTAAAGCACTGAGGGGAAAAAAAACTACTTGGAGAATTTTCATGGGCATTAAAACTTTGATCCTAATCCCTTTACCAAAAAAAGCATCCCTCTGCATCCTGGATGCAGTACCCCTAAATAGTCCAGACTAGCCTGATCTTATCAGAGCTTGGAAGCTAAGCAGGGCTGGTACTTGGAAGGGAGTCCGCCAAGAAAGACTCTGCGGAGGACAGCCACGGCCAGCCACCTCTGTCTATCTCTTGCCTTGAAAACTCTTTGGCGTGGAATTTCATGGGGTGACACGAGTCGGTTGCGACTTGACTGAGCATGTTACCTTCTGTCCCCTTTATAACATGCTAATAATCCTCTGACACATGCTAACGCTTAACTTGACAAGGTGCTCCTTATTTTGGAACTCTCCAGGTGGCAAATGGTGCCACTTGGGTCCCTCAGGTTTCTGAAACCAGCCATTGTTAGGATGCCGAAGCCTTGACTTAAGGTGTGGTGGGCTCATTGTTGTGATTCTAATCATTTTGGCCTGAGATTCCTTTGGGAGGGTAGGCAGCGGGGTATAGCTCGATCTTGCCAGATCTCAGAAGCTAAGCAGGGGCGGTACTTGGAAGGGAGACCACCAAGGAAGACTCAGCAGAGGATGGCAATGGCAAATGACCTCTGCTAAAGGCTCCTTGCTGGGGTTCCCATAATTTGGTTGTGATTTGACTGCATGTATGTACGTACGTAAGATGCCTTCAGAACTCGCTTCTCCCTTGTCAACTGCCTTGTATGTTCAAATCACCTGGGGGAACTCAATTCCTGGTTCTGCTTCCTTCTGAAGTCAATTAAGAAGGCAAAAGCAAGGGAGAAACCTGAGCACCTGGAAGTTCACCAAACGGATAGATGGATAGAAAAGACTCAGCATCTTCTTCTGGCCTGAGGCACTGTATGGATCACTCTTTCTCGGACACCTGTTTGGGGCCCACTTTCCGACCTTAGCCTTCAAACTGTACTGTAGCTACATTTCATAAAAACGATCCTCTCTGCTCCTTCTTATGCAGACTGGGAAGTCCGCCGTGCCAGTTTTAGATGATTCCAGAATTGGGAGTTATGTTCACATTGCAATGGTTCTGTGATCCGCCTTGATGCTCCAGTTAGGGTGGCCAGCAGTGTTCCCTCTAAGCTGAGCTAGTGTGAGCTAGCTCACAGCCTTTTAGTCTCTGGCTCACACATTTTTGTCTTTGCTCAGTAAGGACGGCTCCAGAGCAAACTAATTTATGCAGTAGCCAAATCACTCACTCACAACTTTAATACCAGTAGCTCACAAAGTAGAATTTTTGCTCACAAGACTCCACAGCTTAGAGGGAGCATTGGGGGCCAGTTCTGGGTTGGGGAATTCCCGGAGGTTTTGAGGTGGAGCCTAGGGAGGGCACGATTTGGGGAGTTGGGGTGCCTCAGTACAGTATAATGCCACAGAATCCACCCTTCAAAGCAGCCATTTTCTTCAGGGGAACTGATTTCTGAAGCCTGGAGATCCAGAAGAACTCAAACCACCACTGGCAGAAGGGCAACCCGACATCCAGTTCAGACAGGAAAACACAATATAAATCCTAAACACATTTTTAAAATGAAGTGTCTAGAATCAGACAGGTCCTGTACAGAGGGAGAACCAGAAAGACTATTCCAGTCCGCAGACTTGTTTTGAAATTAAACTGTTGTGTTGGTTTTTTGGATCATTGAAGCAGCAATAGCTTGAAAAAGGCTCTGGTATCCTAAAGCTCCATGTCCTATTGGCTGATGAATAAAGACTCCCATTGGTCCTAAAACCAATCTAGATACCCAGTCGCTGAGCCCTGCTTGGGTCCAATAGTATTGCTTGTATATAGTTACTTTATTGAAAATTATGTGTTTATTGAAAATTAGCAGTATGTGTTGGAACAGCCACCTAGAGCTGGTTCGCTGGCAAGGCGGGATACAAATCGAAATAAATAAATAAATTAAGGTGCCGCTCTCATAGAGCTGTCTTTGGAGCTGAGCAATATCACTAAATAAAAGCCTGTTGTTTGAATGCATTGCCTCCCTCTCAATACTTAAAATAAACACAAGAGGGAAATGTATAAAGAAGAGGAGGTGAGGCTCCACCCACCAGCGCTGCTTTCCCTTCCCTTGTTAGTCACAAGGGGGCGCTAGATTGATTGCCTGTGCTGCTATCTCTGGCTCCCATTCACACCTACGGAGCAAGTTGCCTTCTTATGGGGTCCTGACCTTTTCCAGTGTTTGAGGCCCAGTAATTATTTTTCCTATATTGGAATGACAAACCTTCGAGCATCTTGCAAGGAGGACATGGCACCAAAACCAATTAAGGTCTACAGGGCACTGCAGACATACCTTTAGTCTATTGTTTCTTTTTTAAACAAAGAAACAAAAGCAGAGATCCTTTGAATTTTGCTGGATGACCTGGCGTCTGTGCCAAAGACCAGATTTCAGCTATTAATAGCTGGTTTTCCAGATCCCTTTAATAATACAGGAACTCTGGCAGATTAAAAACCGATCTCTCCCGGCACTCACTTAAATTTAATCCACCGCCCTTTGCCAGCAACACACGGAGCGGAGAGGGTCAGGGAATCATTGTGAGAGTGGAAAAAACACAATTAATTTGGTATCAAAAGGTAATAGGATAAGGCCTTGGAAACTCTCCTCTATTGTTCGGTGGAATTAACTTCGGCAGGTCAGATGCTGCTGGTCTCTGACCTCCGGCTAAACAAGATCTGAACGGGTTGGCGGCAAAAAAAGAAATGTGTGTTTTTAGTGGTTCAATGAGACCTTTTTTGGGGGGAGTTTTCTTGCGCTACTGTTTTTTTTTTGTAAAAAAATTATTTCTGGTGAAGTATACACAACCAATGAAACATTTTATGCCGGTTCTGTATAGACCATTACCAACACTGGCAGCCTGTGAGGAATTCGCCTGCGTTCCATGATTTTCTTTTTAGTTCCTTTTCTCCCTTAGGGGCTTGCCAAATCTGGCTCGGGAAATTCCTGGAGATTTATTGGCACTTCCTAGAGAGGGTGGCGTTTGGGAGCACAAGAGCTCAGCGGGGCTGGGAGGCCACAGAGTCTGCCTCCAAAGGGGCCATTTCCTCTGGGGGAGTTGACCTCTGTAATCAGGAGATCAGCAGTAATTCTGGGACAATTCCAGGCCCTGCCTGCAGGTTGGCAACCCTATACCTTGCCCACTGCTCTTGTGGAAGGGGTCATCTTACCAAACCGGAAGTGACACAGTTGTACTCCCAGCAGGATATTCCTACCAGAGGACACCCACCCAGGCAATAAAATACCTTAAGGCAGGGGGTCCCTTTTTGTATATATAAATTCCACAAGGTGGAATCAAATGGGCCTTTCAATGAACTGGGAACTAGAGCAGGGGGGCCACTGAGACAGATGCCTGCCACCTCACTCAAAGGCCTGGTGGAATAGCTCTGTTTTGCAGGCCCAGATCTTTAGTGGGAGCTGATTCCACCTGATCTAGTTGTCAGTTCTTGACATGGTGATCATGGTGATCCCACTCTTCTTTGGACAGATCCTGGGCAGCACAAGAGGAAGGGCTGCCCTGCCATTGCAGTCTCCCAGCAGGGTGCAGAGGTTCTTCCTGTTGCAGTGGCGGAGGATGTTTGGGGTAGGGTTGCCAAGTCCCTGGGGGGTGGGAAACCCCCGCTCCAGTGGCCCGCTGCCCACCGGCCAGGATTGGGCCACCGGGGGGAACCCCACCCCCAAATTGTCGGGCTGAGGAGACGTGCCCCGCGCAATGACATCACCCAGAGGTGACGTCATTGCGTTGGGCACGTTTCGGGGGACGACACTCTGTAATTCGAGGGAAAACTCTATGGTTTTTTCTCGAATTACTGAGGTCCCGCCCCCAACGTGCCTGACATGATGACCCTCCCGGAATGGCAAGGACTCCCCCCTGCTACAGGTAAGGTGCCATTTGGCAACCCTAGCTTGGGGTTGTTCAGTAGACTGAGCAGTCATGGTTGACTGCTGCCACCTTGGGCAGGTGAACCAACGGTACCCCTGTCTTTTCTGGACTGGCCTTCGATTCAGTTGCTCACATCCAAACACCCATTTTATCTTCCCCTGTTCAAATTTTCTTCCAGAGGCTTTTGACGTCTTCTGTGGTCCCTTCAAATAATAAACCCAATAACTGGCGATTTGCCTGTTTAAGGAGACCCAGCTCTTCTGTCTGAGGACACTGCCTTATTATCCATGATAGCGGGGCTGGCCCTGGAATTCTTGGTTCAGCCGAGCCTCGAGCTCAGGACTTTCTGGCCCATCTCCACCAGCCTAACCACTGACCTGCCGATGACTTGGACTTTGAGAGGTGATTTTTGAATTCCTGGATCATGGTGGAGCTATGAGTTGGTTTCTTGCGTCTTCAAAAACTATTGACCTACAGCAATACACTTAACATGGAATCCTTTGGATTAACCGTATTATAATGAGAAAACTTTGACTTGGCCTAGGATCACATCAGTATCTTCTGTTTCATGCCAACCGGTGCGCAGACACCTAAAGCGTCAATGTTTGGACTACAGACAGGATCATGGAAGTAATCATCATAATCTTCTCAATTGAGATGTCAAATGTTTGGTCAGGGCTCACCTGCTTCTCGGAAGGCACCCAGGTGCAAAAGCTGGCATTTGTGGTCTAGGAACACCTCCATGTGTACACAGATCCGATGAAGTGTACATAAAAGGAAAGGGGGAGGTATGGGCTATGGTAGATGAACACTGGCCCGAATTATTCCCAGATCTTTCCCTTTTCATCCCTCAGAGATTTCCCTTTCAGATTTCCCTTCAAGGCCTTACATACCCACACAGACTTTAGCTGAAGCACCGAGAGAAACTGCAGAAATGTCTGTCTATCCATCAGGCTGAACCCTGAGTATATGTATTTGTTGTCAAAAGCAGCCTGAATAGCCCGGCAAGCCAAATCTTGTCAGAGTTTGTAAGCCAAGCAGGGTTGGTCATGGTTAGTGCTCAGATGGGAAACCACCAAGGATGACTGGGATTGCTATGCAGAGGAAGGCAATGGGAAACTCTATCTCTGTGTGTAAAGTGCCATCAAATCACAGCTGACTTATGGTGACCCTATAGGGTTCTCAAGGCAAGAGATGTTCAGAAGTGGTTTGCCATTTTCTGCCTCTGCATAGCAACCCTGGACTTCCTTGGTGATCGCCCATCCAAGGACTAACCAGGGCCGACCCTCCTTAGCTTCTGAGATTTGATGAGACTGGGCTAGCCTGGGCCATCTCAGTCAGGGGAATGGAAAACTACCTCTGCTAATCTCTTACCTTGAAAACCCCCATGGTCCTGGGGTCACCATCAGTTGGTTGTGACTTAACGCACACAATAGCTATAACTGTTGTTGTCCAAGGGTTGATCTTTCCTATCGAGTTGGACTTGGAAGATGAAAAGAACATTCTAGGGTTAGTCACTGTTAGACTTTCTGACTCCAATTATTTTCACAGATGACATTAAAAACATGTTTGCTTTTCTCGCACTGATAATGCAAACACAAATCTATGGGTATGATCCAACTGGCTGGAGGCACACCCATGCCTATGGAACAGGACTGGCATAAAGATCAAAGCGACCCTCTTCCTTTGTGTGTTGACATGGCAAGCCATGTCCCAGGTTTGAATGAGCAACCACTTGCCACTTCTCTTCTCAACCCCCCTACCCATAAATTGCTCTCGCTTTGGTGTGGTGTGCATCCCACCCTCCTCCTGGGGCCTCCCATTTGTTTCCCAAAAAAGGATGAGGGTGCACCCCACGTTTCATAGTCATCTTCTCTTTGCCTGGCTAGTCTTCACCCATGCGTTGTCACAACGTGGCAGTTCTCGGTGGCTTTTCATATGATTAGCAATGGTAACCTTCTGGACCATCGAGGCTGGGATGGACACTGGAGGCACCAGTCTTTCATGATGAGAAGTTCTCCACATGGATCCAGGAGACCACAGCACCTCCTTGAGGAGCTGAGAATTCAAACTGGGAAAAATACAGCAAGGAGTTCATTACTTAAACCACACTAAATAGTGAATAGGGGCTGAGGTGGCTCAGAGGTTAAGATACTGAGCTGCAGACCAGAAGGTCAGCAGTTTGGCACTTCGAGACCCGAGTGCCACGTGACGGAGTGAGCTCCCGTCTCTGGCCCCAGCTCCTGCCAACCTAGCAGTTCAAAAGCAAGAAATTGCAAGTAGACAGATAGGTACCACTTTGGTGGGAAGGTAACAGCATTCCGTGCACCTCGGCATCAAGTCATGTTGGCCACATGACCCCGGAAACATCTTTGGACAGCGCTGGCTCTTCAGCTTGGAAACAGAGATGAGCACTGCCCCTGGAGTCAGATTCGACTGGCTTTTGAGCAAGGAAAACCTTTACCTTACCTTAAATAGTGAATAGTCACACCACACAAAACAGTGAATCAATAAAAGGGTCCTCGTGATTGGTCTTTTAGGAGTAGCTCATAAAATACACAAGAACACACTGATACAAATGGGCAAATTTTCAAATGGTGTAGTCTGGATTCAGAATGTTATCTCAAATTTCAACATTCAGAGGTTGGAATAACTTGATTAAAAATCCTATTTCTGACTGATTGAGCAATCAGCAAAAAGATTTAGTGTAAACATTACTGAATTGATGAATTTGGCCAAACCCTTACTGGTACATGTTCAGTACTCTTAAAGTGTCCTGTGGTGGCAGGTCCAGCTGCAAAATCTTGCTAAATGTTGGTTGCTCCATGTCAGGAACTGTCCTATGTAGGGTCCTTCTACTTGTCACCTCTCAAATACTTTTAAATAGATGCAGGTGGGTAGCTGTGTTGGTCTGAAGCAACAGAACAATGTTTGAGTCCAGTGGCACCTTTAAGACCAGCAAAGGTTAATTTTGGATATGAGCTTTCAAGTGCAGGCACACTTTTTCTGAAGAAGGTGGTAGCTGAAGAACTGTGCATGTGCACAAAAGCTTAGACCCAGAATTATACTTTTAAATACTAACTGCTATACCTCAGATTGCCCTGTTCTGGATGGCCCAGGCTAGCCCAATGGCATCAGATCTTGGAAGCCAAGCAGCGTGAATCTTGGCTAGAAGCCATCAAGGAAGCCCAGGGCTGCTATGCATAGACAGGCAATGGCCAACCACCTCTGTTCGTCACTTTCCTTGGAAACCCTATGGGGTTGCCATAAGTTGGCTGTGACTTGACTTTACACACACACACCCCACACAGAACACACACACGATTCTGACAGATCCTGACTGCTACAATATGTCTGTTGTGAGATACTGTCAAATGTTGTCTTCTGCAGACATTTTAGGTATATGCTAACAGGGGTCCATTGGGGCCGGAGCGAGGCTCAGGACTGGCCAGTAGGGCAGCCACGGGCTGAATCAGATTCTGTAATTGCTAAATTAGAGATTCAGGACTGGCCAGTAGGGCAGCCACGGGCTGAATCAGATTCTCTATTGCTAAATCTCTAATTGCTAAATCAGATTCTCTAATTGCTGAATTGCCGCTGAAATTCAGTGGTAACTTTAAAAGCCACTGGAGGAGAGGGAATTTGAGGGAGAGCCTCCAAACTTGCAGGGTAGCTGCTGGGGCCTCTCCTTGAAATGCCCACCAAGTTTCAAGAAGATTGGACCAGGGGATCCAATTCTACAGGCCCCCAAACAGGTTGCCCCATTCCCTCCATTGTTCTCTATGGTAGGGAAAAAGTTAACATTTTTTCCCTCCATAGAGAACAATGGAGGGGATGGGACAATCTGTTTGGGGGCCCATAGAATTGGACCCCGTGGTCCAATCTTCTTGAAACTTAGTGAGTATTTCGAGGAGAGGCCCCAGCAGCTACCCTGCAAATTTGGAGCCTCTCCCTCAAACCCCCTTTCCTCCAGCCCCTCATATACCCTATGAGTTTTTGCCATTGATTTCAATGGCCCATAGGATATAATGGGGCTGAAACTGACATTCCCTTTCTGACACACTTCTGGTGATGTCAGGGGACGTGGCATATGCTAATGAGTTATGCTAATGAGTTATGCTAATGAGCTCCTGCACCTCTTTTTCTACAAAAGGACCCCTGTATGCTAACGATCAAAGAATTGCCGAATTCTCACACAGCCATTTGGAGAATATTCACCATCAAAATACTTCCGAGAACGGTTTTTGGAGAATTCCAGGAGTGAATTCATTTCGGTTCTATAAAGCAGGCTTTTCTCCATGGGAATTACCTTGACCCTCCTTGGGTAAATGTGGACAAACATGTTTGCTCCAAGCAGCATTATCTTTAAACTGAATCACATGGAAAGTAAAGGGACTAGCGACGACTAACGTGTAAGATGGGGTCAGCATATGAACTGTAGGGTGTGGAGATGACCAGCTGGAGTTCTTGTGATTGTGGTACTACTTTTTTCCTGTCATGTCTGCTCATGTGAAGAAAAATTATATAGCTCTACAGAGGTTAAGAAGTGTTGGAGTGAGTGACTCAGCATGCCTGGACACTGGGGGGAGCGACATCACCCTAAGGGTGTATAGATGTAATCTGTTTGAATGGGATGCCTCTCTTTGTCTTAACCTGGGACCTGCCTTCTGACCCCCTCCTCTTTATCTGTTTGTCCTCTCCCTCTCTGCACATGGCCTTCCATGGAGACACGTGTCTCTGCAGGTCTCTCTTATAGAGACAATACCCTCATACTCCCACACACATGATACCAGACCAGCTGGCCATTTGTGATAGGGAAAGGACTCTTTAGATTAGGCTTCTTTTCTCTTCTTTTGACCATAACTTGAATGTGAGTGGAATCTACTTGAATAAATATAAGTTTACTTCTTCTTCTTTTTTGCAATACAGTTCTTGGGAGATTTATTTACTGCACTCAGTACCACGCTTCTATGACTGGCCAAACTCTACTATAGCAACCAAATATCCCAATAAAAAATATCCTCTTGTTCATATTCTGCCTTGTCCTCATACGGAGATTCTGCCTGTGCAGCTTTCCTATGAAGGAGGCAGCAGCTCACTTCTCATAAAGCTGCACCCTCCATTGAACTGAATGGGGATGCCTCTGTCAGGAAGGGGGGGGGGAGCATCCTGAGTCACCTTCTCCAGTTTGCACCCACTGTGGCCGAGCATCGACTTCTAGCAAGCGTGAGTCACAAACAGTCAAATTGTTTTGGTTCCTCCTTCTAACATTTGACCACATTTTGGAAGTTCATTGCACATCCTTATGGATGCCTTGATGGGTGTGATTCAACTGCTATAATCTGATGAACTCAACAGTGGTTTTGGTCACTCCATCTACCATAATCCCTTGTGCATTTGAGTCACAAGGACCCTTATGTGGTTGAAACCTTTTGCAATCACTCTCTGCTCTGTAAGAGTCTGGCTCAGACATTTTAGACTTTCTGCTCACCACGGATGAAGAACTACCCAACTTTGGTCACCACTATGGGGTGATTGATGGGAGACAAGGAAACACAGGTCCTGTTATTTATTTATTTTATAAATTGTCCTCCCCCATGCATAGGGCTCAGGGTGGTAAACAAACATTTCAATGGATACTCTCCAATAAATACATTAAAAACAGTTTAAACAATAAGAACATAAGAGCAGCCAATGTTGGACCAGGCCAATGGCCCACCCAGTCCAACATCCTGTCACACAGTGGCCAGAAATATCAGGTGCCATTAGGAGGTCCACCACTAAACAAATCTAAGATTATTTTAGATCGTGTTGTTTATGTCATTTCCTCTAAAGGGGGTGGGGCGTGGAGATAAATGGCACAAGTGGGGATCCGGAACCAGGTCTCCCAGACCCTAGTCTGACACTCTTAACCACTGCACCACACTGGCCCGAAAAAGGAATCCAGTTTGAGTGGCCTGCTCACATACACATACATGCAAGTTTAGGAGAGATGTGTCCTAACCATTTGGTGCATACCCATCAATACAAGTTGAGGAACGTTTGTTCTGGCAGCTTTGAGGAAATGGGGACTGAAAGGCACCTAGTCATTCCGTGTGGTCTATTTGGTGGCCTCCCTGAGCCCAATTTCTAGGCCCAAACTGGTTTGTATATAGGGCTGTCAGCTCCAGGTAGGGAAATTCCTGGAGATTTTGGGGGTGGAGTCTGGGGAGGGCAAGGTTTGGGGAAGAGGGGGACTTCGGGGGTATAATGCCATAAAGTCCACCTTCCAGAGCTGCCATTTTCTCCAGGAGAACTGATCTCTATCCCCCGAGGTCATTTTTAATCCTGGGATATCTCCAGCCACTACCTGGTGGCTGTATCAAAACCCAAACACTCTGTGAATAACTTATGAAAAAAGGTGTAAGTTTCACAGGAAAACAGAAGTTCCACATTCAGGGAGTAACAGCCATTCACAGCCGGCTTCAGTGCCATGATTGCTTCCTGCTTCCTCAGATAGCTGATACTTTTCTAGCTGTGAAATCAGAAGATAATTTAAACAATTCTCCTCAGACCAGTTTTCCAAATACAGTCACCCCATTAATCCGTTGTTCTTTCTGTCGACAATGCTTTGAAGTGTCTGCTCTCCTAAAGCATCTTATACAGAAGATTGGTGAACTTTATTTTGATTTTGTCTTTTGTATTAAGGACTGTTGGATCCGAGCCCTTTAAGAAATTATAAGAGTGTTTGGAGAAATAGTTGAACTGTTAAGAATTGTTAAAATTGTCTTGATTAATATATTTTTCTCTACTTTTGTGTTTTGATACAACCTCTTCCCGTGAGCTCTTTTTTGGTTATAACTACTTGGTGGCTGGCAGGAGGGATAAACTGTACCGATGAGGGATAAACTTTTCAAACCTTCAGTGTGGCCTTAAGAAAACCATTAAAACATCACTAACTATAACGCCCTGTATTTTGTCTGACAGCTCTTTCAGCCTCATCCAAGCTTTTTAGCTGCCGGTTCGACGTTGGAAGGAAATGTGATTCATGCAGCCACTAGTGTGGGAAAAGCGACACACTTCGTCATTCAGATCTGAGTAGCAAATGGCTCACTCCTCAGTAATACTCTGATTCTTCCCCTTTATGATGTATTCCCAGAAAACGTTCTCTGGGTCCCATTCATAAAGTCTGGTCGTGAGCTGAGAAAAGTCAGGGGCGTCCCCCGAAAAGAGTGGGAGGGGAAGACAGACCGGGGCATTGTGGCTCTGTACAGCTCGCTCTAAGTGTTTCCTCTGGGGTTGTTTTCAGCGCCTTTGTCAGCTGATTACATGGTCCTTTATAATTTCTCATCGTCAGAATAGAGCTATTTGCTTGTGGATTATTTGAAAGACGCCGGCTTACGCGCAAGAAAAACACTTTTTTAAAAAAAGCAGAGAGATTTTGTTGATTAAGACAAAGTTTGGTGAAGTGATTTTCATTTTAGAAAGGGCAACATCATTTAGGAGAATGTTTCTGTTCTGAGGGGGGAGAAACTATTGTTTCTGTTGGGAACTCCAGGAGTGATGTTTAATTGAATAGACTGTGTAAGAGAACTGGGGGGGGGGGCTGTGGCTCAGTGGTAGATCATCTGCTTGGCGTGCAGGAGGTCCCAGGTTCGATCCCTGGCATATCAAGTGAAAAGGGTTGGGTAGGAGGTGATGTAAAAGACCTCTACCTGAGACCCTGGAAAGCTGCTGCCGGTCTGAGTAGACAATACTGTCCTTGATGGATCGATGCTCTGAGTCAGTGTAAGGTGGCTTCAGGTATTCATGTGGAAACCTTTGGCTCATGCCTTGTTTTCACTAGAGTTGCCACCATAAGTTCCTCAATGTGAACCTGTCTGTGGAGGATTTGTAGAGCTTGGTGTGCGCGAAATACATCTAAAGAATTTCAGTAAGACAAACAGTTTCTCAGTGGGGCCCAACATCATTCGGTGATCACTGAATTACATTCTCTGCCCCCAGTCTATTTTTCTTCAGAGGTGGAACGAAGAACTCCAGTGCTGAAGAACATACTTAAGGGGGCCATCCTGTTGGGATATTTGGTCACTATAGCATAGTTTTTCCCAGCCATAGAAGCGTGATACTGAATGCAGTCAATACATCTCCCAAGAAGTATATTGCAAAAAAAGGTAAATTTCCATTTATTCAGGTAGATCCAGTTGACTGCCAGGTTGCAGAGAAAAGAAGCCCAATCTAAAGAGTCCCCTGTCACAAACGGCCAGTTTGTCTGGTATCATGTTGTGCGGGAGTATGAAGGCACTGTAGCTATAGGAGAGACCTGCAGAGACATGTGTCTCCATGGAAGGCCATGTGAAGAGAGCGAGAGGACAAAGCAAGAGGAGAGGTCAGAGGACAGCTCCCAAGTTAAGACAATGACAGGCATCCTATGAAAGGAGACAAGACCTATATACCCTTAGAGTGATGTAGTGCCCCCCTCCCCAATGTCCAGGCATACTGAGTCACTCATTCCAAAGCATCCCTGCTTTGTGGATAGGATTTTGGGGGCTTGGGTTGCCCTCCTCACTTCTCTCCACCTACCCTTTCTCCACCATACCCCTAATAGCTCAGAAAAGACTGATCTTGCCGGAGCTCAGAAGCTAAGCAGGGTTGATACTTGGATGTCCAAGTACTCCAAGCAAGTACAACACCTCAAAACTGTGCCCACGTTTACTCCATATCCTCTCTCCCCTCTTCAAAAGATTCCAGTAAAATATATGTTATTTTCAAAATGTGTACACATTTAATACGGAGTAGCCATGGCTCATGAGCAGAGCAACTGCTTTGTAGCTGGGAGGTCCCAGGGTGAGACTTGAGCATCTCCTGTCAAGAGTATCCATAGGAAGTGATGTAAAAGACCTCCCAGGTGACACTTGGGATAGCTACTGCCAATCAGAGTAGACACAACTGACCTTGATAGACCAATTGTCTGACTCAGTAGCCCTGAACAGAAACATCCGGTAGGTATACTGTAGCTATGTACAACTTTGTATGAATACTCCATGAGTATTCCAGAATGAATAATTGACTGTGTTGGACTAGTCTGATCTTAAGGATTGTTTTCTTGGATATTGCTCAATTTGTCCTTCACGAAGTCATATGATGGTCCTTGCCTGATGAAGACTGCCAGAAACGAATATACCTACTGGATGTTTCGTTGGTGATTCTTGGACCCCTCTTTGTTGTATTAAATTGATATTTTTGCATTATTCTGTTATATGAATTATTGGTTGAGTGTACTTTTCAGCTATAAGTTTCTTTTGCTCCTGTCAGCTTCTATACACAGGATGTACAATGAGGCCTGTAAAAACAAGGGTCTTGGAACATAAATCACACCTTAAACAACAAGTGATAGATGCCCATTTTATAACTATGAAACATACTCCAGAGGACTTAAGAGTCTTTATACTTAAAGAAATTAAAAATTATCCTTATAATAGGGTGGATATCAATAAACTCTTACACCAACAGGAAGCTCACTATGTTTTTTTTGTTTAACACCTTGGAACCAAATGGTTTGAATCAGTATAATGACTTATCATGTTTTTTGTGAAATACTGCATGTATATTCTTTTAGTGTAAGGACAGAGTCTCAAAAAACTTATTTCTAATGCTGTTGAATGGCTTGGAATGGAGGACTATGTCCCATTGATTGGCTACTCCTGTTGTGTTCTATATAACGATACAAGGTTATGGAGAGATTGAACGTGCTTTTCACTTTGAAGGAAGCCTTTGAGCTCATTAAGAGAGACTTTTTGCAGCGTTCATTGGTGAAATTTGGATAAATATTTTGGGTAAGAACTTTTAAATTTCTTGAGACTCTGTTCACCATGAGACTGCTAGTTTTGTAACCCATTCTGCTTTTGCTACTTTCTAATGTTAGTATGTGGCAACCTTGTGCTTGGAAACGCCTGTTGAACTCCCTGAGGAAGACCTAGAAACAGGAGGACATCTGGACCTCTGTTGGAGGAAGAAAGAATACTTATTAGGCTTAAAGGAGTCCTCCATCAAAAAACTTTTGTGCTATTTAGGAGGACTGATACTAATAAAGGAATTGTGCAATATCTTTTGTTATATAAATAGATGATACTTAGAATTTTGGGATATATGTTTCTTTCTATGTATTTATGTGATAATTAATACGATAGCGAATTGTTTACAGACAAAAATTAATTAAAATATATAAACAAAAAAGTATTTAAAAATTACTTGAGATACTTTGTAATTGTCTCTAGCACAGTGTTTGCTGATTTTTGGTCCCACCTAGAGGCTAACATCTCCATGTAGCAGCAGTGATGGCGGGCGCTGGCTCCCAAACTGCCTCCAGCTGCATTGCTGCCAGCTTGCAGAGGGAGGCAAGGTGTGAGCCAGTGCTTCTTGTTGGCATCACTGAGCTCACAGCCCTAGCTGTGCTGGCTCACTCCAAAGCCATTTTCACTTCCTGGTCCACCCCTGTTTTGCAGGCACAACAGTGCTGGACAAGGACGTAGACTTTCCAATTTCCGGGGTGGGCTGGGGCTGGGGCTGGGTCAGAGACATCACAGGCCATTGTGTCCGGGGGAGGTTCAGCACTTCCTGGAAAAGTGGGGGGGGGGGCTTCAGCTCCCCAGCCCCCCTGAAGTTGACACCTATGGTTTGCCAGCCTCCAGGTGGGGTCTGGAGATCTCCTGGAACTACAACTGATCTCTAGATTACCTATATCTAGGCTTGCCACCCCCCCAGATGGGGGTAGGTTTCCCCCCAATATTAGGGCCTCCAACCCACCATCTGCCAGCTGGCTGGTGGGGGGGGGGAGCGCTACCCCTGAAGAGCCACGCCACACCCAATGTACACAGTGTGATGACATCACTCTATGGGGACCATAGAGTTTTTGGCCAAATGCCACAGCGTCTCCTGTATGACATGCCTGGCGCAATGACATCACCTCTGGGTAATATTTATCTAAATATTGACCACTGAGGAAGGCCCGTAAGGGGCCAAAACGCGTATGGTCCTTAGGTCAAAAGTTTCATCCATCAGTTTGAGATGTACTACAATCAGTTCCTTATGAACTAAGTTTTAATTGTCTGATACTTGGACGGTCTCTTTTAATTTTGTTATGTTTTATTTATGTGTACACCCTAATAAATGTCTATATTTTTCATAATAATTCTTTTGTTAGCTTAACCCTCTCGGTTCACAGCTATCTTTTGGGTTGAGTCCCCCCCCCCCTTTTTTGCTTTTTGTCAATCCTGGGGAGCAGCCTGGAGCCCTTCGCTGGTAGACGGTAAGCACCTGGCAACCCTACATATATCACTTATTTTATTATTTATTTAAAACATTTATTCCACTTCTCCTGAGCAGCTGCTTTGGAAGGTAGCCTGTGTGGCCTTATACCCTACTGAGGTCTCTCCCCTCCCTAAACCCCGGTCTCCCTTGTTCCACCCTCAGATCTCCAGGTATTTCCAAACCCAGGGCTGACCACTCTACCCTGGGCCCAACGACTTCTTCCCGCCACAGTCCGGACTGCCCCCTCTTGCTTTGTTCTCACGACAAGGACTTTCTTTGGGCCTGCAGCCCAAGATGGTCTCCTGCCAATCAGGTCACCGTCCTCAAGCGAAAACTGTTTGTCCAACATCTGGCCGAGCCTAGTCTAGTCTAAAGTGATTTTATTTTAAAAACAGAATAAGGACATAAGGGGCGAAAAAGACACTTTTTTTTTTTTTTAAACACCCTTGGCAACAGTTACTAAGGCATACAGCCTGGATCTGCCCATACCTGTCCGACAGTAAACAAAACTCCATGGGAGGACTTAGGGTTAGCCGAACACCTTGGTCACACGCTAAGCAAACTCCCAACAGGTGTGCTTGCAGAACGGGGCTCTCTATCAGCGTCCTGTCATGCATAAAATGTTTATCCAATTTGTCAAGATAATCTTTCCTCAAATAAGGCCAGGGTCTGGGCCTCAGGAACAACCAGAACTCAGGTGGTATAAAGTAACTCTCTGCTCCCCCCCCTCACTTCCCAGCCCGTTTCCCTCCCCCCTCCCCCCTTTTAATTGCTGTGTCAACGTTTCCTCAGCTTTAAGCAAACCCAAAAGTCGTTCTATCACTGGCGATGGGAGATATCGTTTGACGGGAGGAGCGGCGAGGCCAGCTGACTTCAAAATGCTCCCCAAGGCGGTGTATCCCTTTCCAAATACACTTTTGCAGATGTTTCACAGAGTTAGGCACATCTATGGCCCGACAATTTGTTTGACTAGCTACAGATAATGGCTCTTTGATGGCGAGATTGAGGCCGTTGTAAATAAAATGAACACCGGTTAGATCTCTAATGCTACTTGTCTGTCTGTTGGTCTCCTTCACTACCTTCAGAATGTAGGCATGGCTGTGACTGGGTCCCACCAGGATGAGTGCAGCATTATGTCTGCGGTTGCTAGGGTTGCCAGTTCCAGGTTGGGAAATTCCTGAAAATTTGGGAGTAGAGCCTGGGGAGGGGAGGGACCTCAGCGGAGTATAGTACCATAGAGTCTGCCCCCCCAACCAGCTGTATTATCCAGGGGAACTGCTCTGTTATCTGGAGATCAGTTGTAATTCCAGGGGCTCTCCAGGCCACACCTAGAGGTTGGCAACCCTAGCCATTGATATCCAGTCAGATGCCCCAGGAGCACTGAGGAACTATAGTTACATTTATTTACTTACTTACTTATTTCATACCCTGCCTTTCTCCTCAACGGAGACTCAAAGTGGCTGACATTGTTCTCCGCTGCTCCATTTTATCCTCACAACAACCCTGTGAGGTAGGTTAGGTTGAGATCATGGACTGGCCCAAGGTCACCCAGCAAGCAGAGTGAAGATTCACACCTGGGTCTCTTGGATCCTAGTGTGACACTCTAATGCAGGGGTGTCGAACTCATTTGTTATGAGGGCCAGATCTGACATAAATGAGACCTTGTTGGGCCAGGCCATGAGAGTCATAAAATTTAATGCTAGGTAGTGGAGATATAAACTTTATAAAGGACACAAACACAAAGTTTTTTTAACTTAAAATAAAAACATGCTTAAAACATTAGCTCTCTTGCAATATTTTGTTTATTTAACTCTCTGGTAACTGACACCTCTTGCTCTGAATTATTGCATCAAAATGTCTGTGCTGTTGCAATCTTGAGTATGTTGTTCAAGTGTGTATCTGTAAACTGCAAACCCTACTTTTGATTTATTGCTCATGCTCAGAATTCTGAGCCTAAGGCTCAGGGGAAAACATGAAATAGCTGGGCATTGCAGACTTTTGTACATAAATTGATTCGTGTACTGGTCAAGAACATGAGAAGGCACCATGACACAGACTGAGGGCTATGTGTTTGTCTACAAAACTATAGTCTTCCTCAGTGGTCAATATCAGCCTACTATATGGGAAGTCTAAGTTCAAAATCCCCAAAGGAAATGTGCTGGGTGAACTTGGTCTGGACACACACTCTCAGCCTAATCAACCTCATTAGCTTGTTGTTATTCCTCAACTAAATAAGTCACATTGCTTTCCTACTGGGCAAGATTGGATCATGAGGGCATGAATACAGTGAAAAGGGGGTGGGAACCCAGTTGTACCCAGGAGAGCCACAGCATAACAAGTCCAACAAAACACACACACTGTAGCAAGGAACACAAAAGCTCATACCTTGGATAAAAGTAACATTGTTGGTCTTAAAGGTGCTTTGTATTTCTTCCAATGCGATTGAGGCAGCCAAGCAAAGCAAGCTCTCCCTCCTTCCCTCCCTCCCTTCGGGAAGAAGCCTCAGCCAATGGAAGGGAAGAAAGGCTTGCCTTTCTCTCCTGTGCAACTGAGGCAACCTGACCAGGAAGCAAGCTCTGGCTCGTTCCCTCCCTCCCCTTGGAAGGGGGAGGATCCTCAGCCAGTTCAGGGAATAGAAGCTTGCCTATCTATCTCTCCTAAGTGATTGAGTCTAGCAAAGCAAGCTATGATGACACAACAGCAGCAGAACTGGAAGAAGAAGCAGGAGACAGCTAGTTCCACTGCAGGCCTGATAGAAGCCCTCCGGGGGGCCTGATCTGGCACCCGGGCTGCATGTTTGACACCCCTGCTCTAACTATTGCCCTGCACATTCAACTCTTGTCAAGATTGTGCATATCCCAGAATTTCACACAGTCATAGATGAACTGCAGTTTGTCCCTGGGTTCCAAATACATGCCCTAAAAGCTCTCAGCTTTCATCATCGTTCTCCAAAAAGCAAGTTTCTAGTCCATATGGCTGTGAAGAATGGCTCGCTTCTCTGTGCTCCATGTGCACTCCTCTCTGACCACTTTAGAGGCAGTCCGATGCCACGGAGCTTCCTTCCTCCTGCAGTAGGCGCCTCTGCTTGCACGAGACCCATGAGCCCCAAAATACCTAGTTTGGGGGGGAACATGTTCCACAGTGGTTCACTGCCTCTACAGCACCCAGAGAAAAGTGGGCAGGGAACAGCAGCATAGGATCCAAGACCATAGTCTTTAATGAAACCATGTGCATGGTGAAATGTCTATGGCCAAAGGAAAAGCTCGTGGATTTCAGGAGTCAGGTAACAGGGTTACTGCGCACTGGGCAACTCAGTGCTTCTCTTCTCTGTGGCTCACAGAAACAGAATAAATTATGCAAGGCCAGGCTTTATGCAAATACAGCTAATTTGCATAATTTAGACAATGCAGAATCCTTGATGCAGGAGCTGGATTCCTTGGGTACGTTTTTTTCTTTAAAAAAGATGGCCTCTTGTCTGTCTGAGCTGGATAGTCCAGGCTAGCCTGATCTTGTCATATCTTGGCTGCTAAGCAGGGTCAGACTTGGTTAGTAGTTGGATGGGAGACCACTACGGAAGTCCACTGTGGAGGCAGGCAGTGGCCAACCACCTCTGAGTGTCTCTTGCCTTGAAAATCCTCTGGGGTCACCATAAGTCAGTTGCCACTGGGTGGCACTTTCCAGTACCACCATCATTCATCTGGTACCACTTGGTAGGACACTCTTGGGAAATGGCAGCTGCAGTACCAGTTGCTTTGGGAAGTCAGTGGCTGAATCCTTCTTGTATTTATCAGCTCTTCAAGAGAAGCCTTTCGAGATAGATTTGGTTTCTTCATTGACAACTGGATTCTCTGAGAAGTTCGGGGCCTGCCAGAGAGCCTCTGCCATGGAGGGCCCTTCTCTTCCTCTAAAACTTCCACTTGTGAATGCACTTCCACCAAAACTGTCCTCAGGGCACAAAAAAAGTGGGACTTCTACATTATGGCTAAAATTTCAGACAATATCTCTCTTCTTGACTTTCCTACTTTCCAGTCAAATTTCACTGCAACATGGCTCCCGATACTTGAATATTTAACAGACCAGGGTGAAACTCCGTATGTGTAGTAAACCAACTGCATTTATGGCGACGCTCTAATCAGTTCTTTGGTTACTGATTGTATTATGTACGTTATTTATTTGCTTACTAATCTGACTGTTTTTGAGCCTCTCCCTTCTTCTGTATGCATATGGTATTTTTTATGTGTTAATTGATCTTGACTCCATATACTGTGCTATATTTTATTAGTGTTCAATAACAAGTTTAAAAACAAAAAGCAGAACTTCCACCTGCTCAAGATCAGTACTTGTCATTGGTCCACCTTGCGAGTGGACCTTTTAGGCAAAGAGAAAGTACACTCCAGAGCAGAAACCATCTAGCGTGCATGGAATGTGTTCCCGAGATCCATGCCTTTAGTTATATCCCGCACCTCCACAAGTTATTGGGTTTCCTCCTGTCCTCCCATTCAGACACACACCTCAACACACTCCCTTATACTGAATCAGACCATCACTCCATCAAGGCCATTATTGCCTGTTCCAACTGACAGCAGCTCTCCAGGATCTCAGGTGGAGGTCTTTCACATCACCTGCTACCTGGTCCTTTTTAACTGGAGATGCTGGGGATTGAACCTGGGTCTTCTCCATACTAAGCAGATGCTCTGCCACTGAGCCACAGCCCCTCTCCTTCTTGCAGAACCAAGAAAAAAGAACCAGCTTAACTTATGCAAAGTTGGTAAATCAGGTGACTTCAGACCACGCTCTGGACCGCTTCCATCAGCTATTCTTGTCTTGCCAGTTGCAACTGTGGTAAACTCTAGCTGGCAACTGCAGAAAGATTCCGCATAGACAAGTTTGCTTCAGTGTGCTTGTTCCAGATGCTGTGATCATTCCATAATGGCATAACCTTTCTTTTTTTCTGAGCCTGATCCTTGGAATGGTTGACCCATACTCTCTGAGTGTGTGTGTGTGTTTGTGTGTGTGTGTGTGTGAGAGAGAGAGAGAGAGGGAGAGGAGGATAGCCAGTTGATAAAAATAGTTTAATAAACTACCTTCTTATCACTGTATGAGTGGCGATTCCCAGTATTTAAACTGCCTGCCCCAACCGTTTTCACTTCATCCCCTTTCCTGATGCCCTGCGTGGTATAGAGTTTTCAACTCCAGGAAGAGAAATGCCTGGAAATTTGGGAATGGAGCCTGGGGAGGGACCTCAGCAGGGTGCAATGCCACAGAGTCCATCCTCCAAAATGGCCATTTTCTCCAGGGAAACTGATCCCCGTAGTCTGGAGATCAGTCATAATTCCAATAGCTCTCCAGGCCCCCCCTGGAGGCTGGCAACCCTAGCTGGTCTTACAATTGTCCTTATATTGGAATGAACTGCCACACCACAAAGGGCAGGTTCCCGAGGGGGAGGGGTATTGCCAGTGGAGATTCAAACCACCAAGCAGGGCAGAGAGAGCGTTCGGATATTCTCTCTCTCCATTCCTCCGCATTGGCTTTCTGGATTTCACTCAGCAACTTAGAATAGAATTTTCATTGGCAGTGACTGACAGCTTCATTCAAAAGATATATTTGATTTCTCTTCCGAACACCGAGTGATAATAGCCCCGAAGGCGTGGCTGCCTAAGACAATGTTCGTATTTCCCCCTTCTCTGGCAGCCTAACTCTCACTGTGCTTCTGCGATCATTCAGAAATACGCTGTATTCGTTGCTTGGCTTGTCTGCAACACACTTCATTTGCAAGCCCACGATCCTCAAGAATGGAGAGGATATTTTACAACAGAAAATGTGTCTATCTATCTGTCTGCCTAGCTATCTGTTTTGCTCCCTGAGTTCGCCTCAATAATGCCATGGTGTTCATCAGAAATCAAGGTGCTGAGGCAGGCCAAGACCAAAAAAAGAGGAAATGGCAGAATTTGGACCAAACCCAACTACCTCTGAGTCCACCACTTCAAGAAGACTCTGTTTTCTGTGGCTGTGGCTGGATGGCTCAGGCTAAGTCGGCTGAAGCTAAATCCAGCGAAGACGGAGGTCGTGTGCCTGAGTCGGGGTGGTTCGGGGTTGGGACTCCCACTCCCGGCCTTTGACGGAACACCATTGGTGCCTGCGCCGGTGTTTAGGAGTTTGGGGGTGCTCCTGGACTCCTCCTTAGCAGTGGAGGCCCAGGTAGCAGCCACAGCTAAGTCGGCCTTTTACCATCTTCGGCTGGTTTGGCAGTTGGCTCCCTTCCTCGATTGTGACCACTTGGCTACAGTGATTTATGCAATGGTCACCTTGAGGTTAGACTATTGTAACGCTCTCTACATGGGGCTGCCCATGTCGCAAATCCAGAGGCTGCAGCTGATGCAGAATGCTGTGGCTAGGCTATTGATGTGCCTCCCTAGACAGGAGCACATCCGGCCGATGCTGAAGGCCCTGCACTGGCTGCCAACAGCATACCGAATTCGCTTCAAGGTGCTGGTACTCGCCTTTAAAGCCCTAAATGGCCAGGGTCCGACATACCTGAGGGACCCCCTTTCCTCGTATATACTCCAGAGGGCACTATGGTCAGGGGCGCAACATTGCCTGGTGATTCTAGGCCCCAGGGAGGCCAGGCTCTCAGCCACCAGAGCTAGGGCCTTTTGGGTGGTGGCTCCTTACTGGTGGAATGAGCTCCCAGAGGAGATCAGGGTCCGGTGGGACCTTGCGCAGTTCCGCAGGGCCTGCAAGCTGAAGCTCTTCCACCAGGCCTTCAACTAGGAGCCCCCCTGCCATCAATGGCCACTATTAATATCTGTGGTGGAGGCTGGCCATATGTTGTGACTGACCCATTCCATCTAGAGAACTGGAGACGGCTGAGTAAAACATAGCACATCATCTTGTTTGTGTTAATTACTGTGAACACTTTACTTATTTGTTGCTTGTCAATTGTTTTAACCGATTTTACATGTTTTATAAAACCTTGGCACATTTGGCCAAGCTATGTTAGCCGCTCTGAGCCTGCTTGTGGGGAGAGCAGCCTGTAAGTACAATCAATCAATCAATCAATCAATCATTTTATGCCAAACTTCCTTGGAGGGCCACAGCATACAATAGTGGTGGAAAGTGCCCTCAAGTTGTAGTCAAATTGTGGGGGTCCTGTCGGGTTTTCAAGGCAAGAGATGTTCAGAGGTGGTTTGTCATTGCCTGCCTGTGCATAGCAACCCTGCGCTTCCTTGGTGGTCTCCTATCCAAATATTAGTCAGGGCCGATCCTGCTGAGCTGCTGAGGTCTGACACGATCAGGCTAGCCTGGACCATCCAAGTCAGGGCTGGCATGAGGGAGAATTTGGTTTTGTTGACATTTATGAAATCTCATATTGAAGACCTGCCGAAACAGAATCGCGATGTCAGCATGTCTAAAGCCCTCTGATTTAGAATTTGGAGTCAAAAAGATCATGATCGCAGTCCAGATTTTTGAACAACATCATTTTCACTTCTAAATATTAAAAAAAATGATCAGAGTTTCTTGCTGGGTGGGCTACCGAAACGACGAACCATGGCAGAGCCTCAGTGACACTTTTCAAACATTCCACTTTTGGGCTCCAGCTGTCCAGAACAACAGGGCCTTTTACCCATTCCCAAATGACACCTGATGAGAGCACCAAGATCAGAGGCCACTAAGCTACTTTGAAATGACTTTGGAGGTTGATACCATCGAGGAGATTGAGTTCCTCAGCTGGGGGAGCTCTTCAAAACATGGGGGGGGGCAAAAATTGGGGTACTCCGCTCTGGATTGGCAAATTCCTGGAGATTTTGCAGAGAAGGAGGAGGAGGAGGAGAAATTGGATTTATACCTCACCCTTCACTTGGAGTCTCAGAGCGGCTTACAATCTCCTTCCCCTTCCCCTCCCCACAACAGGCACCCTGTGAGGTATCTGGGGCTGAGAGAGCTCTTTTGAGAACTGCTCTTTTGAGAACAGCTCTGAGAGAACTTGTGACTGACCCAAGGTCACACCAGCAGCTGCAAGTGGAGGAGTGGGGAATCAAACCCGGTTCTCCCAGATTAGAGTCCACCACCCTTCACCACTGTACCATACTGGGTGGGATTTGAGGAGTGGAGGGACCTCAGCGGGGTATAATGCCATACAGTCCACTCCCCCAAACAGCCATTTTTCTCCAGGGGAACTGATCTCTGTCATCTAGAGATCAGTTGTAATTTTGGGAGATCTCCAGCCCCCCCCCCCCCCCGAGGCTGGCAACCCTAGGCCACCACTTTGTGTGAATGGAGCAATACAGGTATTTCCCATGTGTATACCATTTCACTGTGCCCACATGAATTCCTTCAAGATGTTTAGATGTTCCAAAGTTGTACACACATGGGAATACTGCCCTGTTCATACACAATTGCAACTGTGTGTATCAGGAAGACCACATGTAGTGCCAGCTCCCATTACGAAGGGTTGGAGCACCAGAACTGAATGTTCAAAAGGGCTAAAGGAAACACCAAAGTTGAGAAAATAGTCTTGAATCGGATATCCAGTGGGGTTTCTCCCTGTCCTGATGGATACAGGTCTCATTTTGTCATGCCTCTCAGTCTGTTTGTTACTTTCCTGTATTTAGTTTCTTTTATCCTTGATTTACGTTTATTGTCACGTGTTACTTGTGCAGTTTGCAACACGCACCCTCAACTGTATCCAAGAGACAGAAACTATTAATGCTCTGTCGTGACATTTTAGAAAATGCAACAAGATCACACAGTTCCTTACAGGCCAGCTGTAGACTTAGGGGGTTAGTTCCTTCGAAATTAAATTCAGGTGTAATCAGGCATGTGAACAGAAGAATGGCCCATTCAAAACCCACAGGACTTCTATGAGTAAATCATGCTGTGAGAAAGAGATCCATAGGTTTTCTAGCTCTCTGTTCAGGTTCTACTTGAAACAGAAGGGGAAGGGAGAGCGAAATGGGGGAAATGCTAGTTTGGTTTACACTCCCATTGTGCTAGGCCTACACGTATAGCTGCCAGCCCCCCCTGGCAACCAGTGTGTGTGGGGGCTGACTGGGTTGTGGGAGCCATTGCTGACAACACACTAACATTGCCAGCTATGCACTGACATCACTTTCTGTGCACACCAGAAGTGACATCAGCACGATGCTGGGGACATGCTGGCATTTGGGCAAAACTCTATGGTTTAACTGTACAGTTAAAGTTTTGCCCAAATGCCAGAACATTCCTGGTGTTATAAGAACATAAGAGGAGGAGGAAGAAGAAGAGGAGGAGGAGGAGGAGGAGAAGATTGGATTTATACCCTGCCCATCACTGCCCAAAGGAATCTCAGAGTGGCTTACAATCTCCTTTCCCTTCCCCTCCCCACAACAGACACCCTGTGAGGTAGGTGGGGCTGAGAGAGTTCTCTCGAGAACTTCCCTTGAGAGAACAGCTCTGAAAAAACTTGTGAGTGACCCAAGGTTACACCAGCAGCTGCATGTGAAGGAGTGGGGAATCAAACCCGGTTCTCTCAAATTACAGTCCAAACCAATGCTCCCTCTAAGCTGTGGAGTCTTGTGAGCAAAAATTCTACTCTGTGAGCTACTGGCATTGAAGTTCTGAGTGAGCGATTTGGCTACTGCATAAATTAGCTTGCTCTGAAGCCATCCTCCCTGAGCTAAGACAAAAATGTGTGAGCCAGAGGCTAAAAAACTCTGAGGTAGCTCACACTAACTCAGCTTAGAGGGAACACTGGTCCACACTCCTAACTAGGGCTGCCAGCCTCCAGGTGGGGCCTGGGGATCTCCTGCTTTTACAACTGATCCCCAGCTGACAGAGATCAGCTCCCCTGGAGAAAATGGCTGCTTTGGAGGGCAGATTCTATGGCATTGTACCATGCTGAGGCCCCGAGTTTTTGTACTGTGAGAAAGGGAGAAAAGTACTTCTTTCTCTATCTGCTCTATCCCATGTATGATCTTGTAAACTGGGAGGGTTCTCAGCAGGGTACAATGCCATAGAGTCCGCCCTCCAAAAGTGGCCATTTTCTCTAGGGGAACTGATCTCTGTAGTCTGGAGATCAGTTGTAATTCTGGGTGATCTCCAGCCTCCACCTGGAGGTTGGCCATACTAGGAACAGACTTTCTGCGCAAGGTTATGGAATCACCTTTTTCACAGGCTTTCAAGGAAAGGCCAGACAAAACCGGTTGAGCTATAACAACATCCAGTCTTACAGTAGGGCAGGATTCAAGATTGATGAGTCATTGCTGTCTTTTGAACTGTGTGATTCTTTGATTTTGATGGGGTTGCCAATCTCCAGGTGAGGCCTGGAATTCTCCCAGTATTAAAACTGATTTCCAGATTACAGGGATCAGTTCTCCTGGATCAAATGGCTGCTTTGGAGGGTGGGCTGTATGGCACTGTACTGTGCTGAAGTTTCTCTCCTTCCCAGGCTCCATCCCCAAATCTCCAGGAACTGACCAACCCGTCACGGCCCTATGACCGCTTCTAACCCAGCTCTGGATCCAGACCAATGCTCCCTCTAAGCTGTGGAGTCTTGTGAGCAAAAATTCCACTTTGTGAGCTACCGGCCTTAAAGTTGTGAGCGAGCGATTTGGCTGCTGCATAAATTAATTTTGCTCGGGAGCCATCCTTCCTGAGGTGAGACAAAAACATGTGAGCCGGAGGCCAAGAAACTGTGAGCTAGCACACACTAACTCCAGGCTTTCCTTCAGATTTCAGAAATCAGTTCTCCTGGATAAAATGGTTACTTTTAAGGGTGGGCTCTATGGCATTATACCCTGCTGAACTCTTTCCCTTCCCCAAATCCCATTCTTTCCTGGCTCCACCTCCAAATCTCCAGGAATTTCCCACCCCAGAGTTGGCAACCCTAATCTTTTTGCCCCATTTCTGAAGACCTCCCCCCAGTGGAAGGGCTCCATCCACTCAATGGTCTCAACCTCCAAAGTCATTTTGAAATAGCTTAGCAGCCTCTCTTATCTTGGCGCTCTCCACTCATAAGGCACCATTTGGGAATCCCTGAAGTGATGTGCCTCCAGTGTGACTCCAGTTGAAGAGGAAGCCCCAACCCAGCTTCTGTCAGCCAAAGAAATCACACCGTTCCAAACAGATTAGATAATTGCTCTCGGCTGCCTGCTGTGATCTCTCTGTGTTTTCATTTATTTCAGAGCTGGATAATGCAGAACACGATCAGCAATTGTTTTCTGGGGGGGGGGGTAAAGGCAAGTGGGGGGACAGAGAGAATCACGTGTAAATACAACCCAAGTGCCGATAAGCATTCTGAAGGTAAACAATGAATTCCGACTAATGGCTAAGTCACCAAGGTAAGATCAAGCCTAAACACACCCCCTTAGTTAAATATGATTTCATTAACTCACATAACCGGGCCCCGCTCTCTTTCTGATCCCTGTCAGGGGAATTACATAGGAGATCGATCAATCATTTGCTGACATTCTTTGTTTGTAGCCCTGCTGGGCTTGGTGGAGGGGAGAATTTAAAGGTTTTTGTTTCAGAAGTCTCGGGAAGCCCAACGAATTTCCCTTGGAACAGCACGCTTGGCTTGGATAGTGCGCCCACTGGCTGGGAAGTGGCTGAATCCAGGTAATGGTTTCATCTAGAGAAGAAGAAGAAGAGAAGAAAAGATTGGATTTATACCCCGCCCTTCACTTGAGAGAGCTCTCTTGAGAACTGCTCCTGAGAGAACAGCTCTGAGAGAACTTGTGACTGGCCCAAGGTCACCCAGCTGGCTGCATGTGGAGGAGTGGGGAATCAAACCCGGTTCTCCCAGATTAGAGTCCACCACTCTTCACCACTACACCAAACTGGCTCTCACACCAAACTGGCTCTCAAGAGAACACCCAAGACAGGGGTTCCCAACTTTTTCTTTAAGCTTGGGGGCACCTTTGGAATTCTGACACATGGTTGGAGGGTACAGCTACAAAATGGCTGCCCCGGGAGGCGGAGCTACATACACACAGGAAACCAAAATGCAGAGGAGAATCGGAGAAAGATGAGTGAGCGGGAATAGAACCAACACCGTGGTGGTGGCTCCCACTGACCCATAGGCGTCAACTACGGGGGGGCTCAAGCCCCCCCCGGCAAAGCGGAACACCCACCGGGCCCTTTCTAGGCCCACCCAGTAGTTTGCCCGCCGGCCGGCAGGCTACCACCACCGCCGTCTCTTCTCCCCCGGGCCTGGCCTGGCCACTCCTGCAGTCCTGCCTCCGTGGGGCCAGCTGGGCAAATGCCCAGCATGCTGGCATCTCCCGGAAGTGACGCCATCACGCTGGGCACGTTGCTGGGGCGACGCTCTAGCAATCGCCCCGGAACTCTATGGCACCAGGATTGTGCCACAGTCCACACAGTGGACAGGTTTGGGAGGTGATGATATTGTGCTTGAATACTGTGGTTTTTGTCCCAGCACATACAAGAGCCAGTTTGGTGTAGTGGTTAAGCGTGCAGAGTCTAATCTTGGAGATCCAGATTTGATTCCTCACTCCTCCGCTTGCAGCTGCTGGATGGCCTTGGGCAAGCCGCAGTTCTGGCACAGCTGTTCTCTTAAGAGAATTTCTGGAAAGAGTTCTCTCAGCCCCACCTACCTCACAGGGTGTCTGTTGTGGGGAGGGGAAGGGAAAGGAGATTGGAAGCTGCTCTGAGACTTCGAGTGAAGGGCGGGCCATAAATCCAATCTCTTCTTCTTCTTCTTCTTCTTCTTCTTCAACAGCACTGAAGTTTGTCTGTTTGTTTATTGTATTTATGTCCTGCCCATCCTGTGAGTGGGCTCAGGGTGGGTAACATCATATTTCAATAAATACAAATAAAGATTTAAAAACACAATATAAACATTAAAACCAAGAGTTACAGTTGACAGTTGAGATATTCCGGCCCGTTGGTATAGACGGAGAATGGCCGGTTATCAGTGGGTGGGTGAGAGAAACCTCGGGGAGGCCATGTGTGGATGCCTGCTGCCTCAGCCGAAGGCATGGCGGAAGAGCTCCGTCTTGCAGGCCCTGCGGAATTGAAGCAGATCCCCCAGGAGCCTGATCTCAACGGGGCGCATGTTCCACCAGGCATTTGCCATGGTGTTGCCCACTCACACAACTTATTTATTTATTTACTCACTTATTTATTGGATTTGTATCCCATCCTCCCCACAAAGCAGGCTCAGGGCGGCTCACAGCGATTGATGCATAAATAACAATAAAATCCACATAAAATCATCTAAAAACAATTCAGTCATACATAAAATGGTCATAAGGTGCTAGCGATGTTTCCTTAATTACTCAAGATAGAGTAAAACGAGTGTGAACAACCATCTAAAATCGTTCTGCTCACTGTTTTTCCAGTTACCAGTGGCGACACAGGCCAGATATCAGAGCCAAGGGCCAAACTCTGTAGTAGAGGTTATTGATGATAGCGGTGGTAGTGGTGGCGGTGGCGGCTCCTTCACTGAAAGCCTGGTGGAAGAGCTCCGTCTTACAGGCCCTGTGGGACTGTAAAAGATCTCGCAGGGCCCTGATCTCTTCCAGGAGCTCATTCCACCAGTATGGAGCCGCCACTGAGAAGACCCCAGCCCTGGTGCTGGTAAGCCTGGCATCCTTGGGGTCCGGGAAGGTCAGTCGATTAGAGAGATCTTTCATTAGTTCTTCACAATCATTTGCAATCTGATTCCCTGACATGGATGACCCAACCTAGCCTGATCTCGTCAGATCTAAGAAGTGAAGAAGGGTCGGCTCTGGTTAGTCCTTGGATGGGAGACCACGGAGGAAGTCCAGTGTTGCTATGCAGAGGGAGGCAATGGGTAACCACCTCTGAATGTCTCTTGCCTTGAAAACCCTATGGGGTTGCCACAGTTGGCTGCAACCTGATGGCACTTTCTACCACCAAGCTGGTATTGATGGAATGAGAACCCGAGAAGTGTATTGAATGACCTGGAAGTAGAACACCCTTCAAGAAAGGAAATGTCTCCTAGATCTTGCTCATCACAGCCTGGATGGCCCAAGCCAGCCCGATCTTGGAAGCTAAGAAGGGTCAGTCCTGGTTAGTACTTGGATGAGTGATTCACACATGGAATTCACTGCCACAGGAGGAGGTGGTGGTGCATTAAATGGTACAGAAATGACCTAAATAGGATCCTGCTTGCGATAGGCTATATGCGCGAGCAGAGACCTCAGTTCCTAATCAAGTTAGAACAGATAAAAGGAAGTACTTCTTCACCCAAAGAGTGATTAACATATGGAATTCACTGCCACAGGAGGTGGTGGCGGCTACAAGCATGGATGGCTTCAAGAGAGAATTAGATAAACGTATGGAGCAGAGGTCCGTCAGTGGCTTTTAGCCACAAAGTATAGATAGGATCTCTCAGTCTGGGGCAAGTGATGCTCTGTATTCTTGGTGCCTGGGGGGGGGCAACAATAGGAGGGGCTTCTAGTGTCCTGGCCCCATTGCTGGACCTCCTGAGGGCACCTGGTATTTTTGGCCACTGTGTGACAGAGTGTTGGACTGGATGGGCCACTGGCCTGATCCAACATTGGAGAGCCAGTTTGGTGTAGTGGTTAAGTGTGCGGACTCTAATCTGGGAGAACCGGGTTTGATTCCCCATTCCTCCACTTGCACCTGGCTGGATGACCTTGGGCAAGCCGTAGTTCTGGCACAGCTGTTCGCTCAAGAACAGTTGTCTCGGAGCTCTCTCAGCCCCACCTACCTCACAGGGTGTCTGCTGTGGGGAGGGGAAGGGAAAGGAGTTTGTAAGCCGCTCTGAGACTCCCGAGTGAAGGGTGGGGTATAAATCCAATCTCTTCTTCTTCTCCTCTTATGTTATTATGGATGAGAGGCCACCAAGGAAGTCCAGGGTTGCTATGCAGAGACATACGATAGCAAACCTCTTCTGAACACCCTCTGGGGTCACCAGAAGTCAGCTGTAACTTGATGGCATTTTCCTCCACCGCCACCACCACCAGATCTTATTGAGCAATCTGCAAGCCCTTTGGAAAAGCTTACTGAGGTATTTTTTTTTAAAAAAAAGATCTGTAGAACCCATCAAAGAAGATACTTAAATGTCAACCTTAGGCTGGAGAGGGAAAATAACAGAGAAAGAACAAGGAAAGAGAAAACGGGAGGTCTGATCTGCCCCCCACAAACTGACAGAGCCCCCAAAGGGAAGGCAAAGTAAAACGATACACTCTTCACTCGAGAATGAGGAATGAACAGGCTTGTGAAAGAAGGTAAATATTCACTTTCCTCCACTGGAGCAGTACTAGAGACCTGCTAAATAAACATCTGTGCAATGTTGAAAACCCTTCCAAGAACATACGGGAGAGCATGAAGTTTTGCCCGAAAGATGAGGTAGACCAAATATAGCAAAGAGAGGTGGGACTGAGGGGGGGGGGGGTGTATGTAGAACAGATGCAAGGTAAATTGGCAAGCGGTTTCAGGAAGAGATGGATTTTTGAAATCGTCACACAGAAGGAAAACTAGATGTTACGTGGGAGGGGAGGGGGGGCATACCACTAAGAGTTTGGTATGAATTGGAGTTTTGGCAAGGGCAGCTGGCCACACAGAAGCAAGAAAAGCTGAAATGTTCTCTTCTGCATGTGTCTGCTAACACATAGGAATGAGCCCCAGCTTCATCTCCTGGCTGATCTTGGAGGGCTTGTCTAGGGGGGTGATTGCAAAGTGGTCGGAATCCACTATATAATGTTTGGTGTGGTTATAAAAGCTCGGTTCTCTGTTGCTTCAGGTCACTGTAAGTCAGAGTCAGATTGGCACTCTACCTTGCCTGGGAATCTTCCAAGGGGCACTTTGGCGGGGAAACTCCTGGTAGAAGAAGAAGAAGAAGAAGAAGAAGAAGAAGAGACTGGATTTATACCCCACCCTTCACTACCCAAGAGAGTCTCAGAGCGGCTTACAAACTCCTTTCCCTTCCCCTCCCTACAACAGACACCCTGTGAGGTAGGGGGGGGGGCTGAGAGAGCTCTGACAGAAACTGCTCTTTTTCAAGGACAGCTGTGCCAGAACTATGGCTTGCCCAAGGTCATCCAGCAGGTGCAAGTGGAGGAGTGGGGAATCAAACCCAGTTCTCCCAGATTAGAGTCCGCGCTCTTAACCACTACGCCAAACTGATGCCCATCAGCACTCACCTGGTCAGTGGGCAGAAGCAGGCCAGCAGATTGGGGTGAGTGTGAGAGCATAGCCCTGGTGTGATATCAGTGCTACTGGGTTGCGCCATAAGTGACATCATTGCACCTGAGGAAGATTGCTGCCCCCCCCCAATTAAGTACCTGCCTCCCCCCATCTCCTGCCAGTTGCCAGGCCATGCAGCCATCAGAACTGGTCTCTAGATGGCATGGAGATCAGCTGTAATTCTTGGAGATCCCCAGCTCCCACCTAGAGTTTTACAAAGTAGGAAGATGAAAACAAAACCAAAATACTGTGCACAAAGCCAAATAAAGGGGGAAAAAACAAATAATGTGAACAGTGGGGTTGACACCATGAAATACAAGAGGTCTCATTTGTGTCATTTCTATGCAGAACTGAGGCATACAGTCTAAGCCCAGTGACCACCGGAGATGCCTGTAACCGTGTCAATTTAGGCCTGGGTCATACAATTAAGGCTGCAGCACCTTGACACTTTCCTTCTGAGCAAACATGCATAGGATCAGGTTGTATATCTACTATTTAATCCGGCAATTATTTATACTACAATAAACCTGTTAGTCTTTGAGGTGCCACAAAGCTTCTGTTTGCATATAGGAGAGGGGAATGATTTGTGAACACCAGTCGAAATACAGTCTGCCAGGAAGTTATGATCCCTTGATCATAATGAAGTAATAAAGAGTGTCTGTCTGTCTGTCTCTCTATCATCCATCCATCCATCCATCCCTCCCTCCCTCTCTCTCTCATCTATCTATTTATCCTAAGTACATATGCATTTGACCCAAGGTAAGCACTTTTGAGTGATGCTCTAGGCTGCCTGCCCTAGTCTCTATGGTATTTACTGTAAATACTAGGGGAAATTCCTGCAGTGTCACTATGGGAAAGTCATCCCCCCCCTCCCGCTTCTAAATTCCTCAGGGGCAGGGAATTGGAGGTGGAAACACCACACCCTGGGTGGGTAAATGGGAGGCCTAGCTGATCTGTGTGCAACTATGGCAATGCCTGCATAAAGTCCTTGTGTGTGATTGGGAACCCTGCTTTTCCAGTGTTCCCAGGTGTCTGACGAGAGTCCTGTGGAAGTACGCATGAAAGTAGTAAAATGAACCCACATAGGTTGGGGTGGAGCTTGCCATTGTGACTCCCCCAGCATCTGAGAAAGGGTAAGGTGAGCGATAAATGCACCCTGAACATGTATGTGCCAAAATTGGCTCTTTGTAGTACGGATCTTCTTTTTTGTCTAGGCGAAAGGTCTGGTGCGTTGTGCCCTAAATTAGCCAAGACCCCTCTTTAAATACCTCCCAGATTCTCAGTTCTCAGCCATCCAACTTCCTTCCCCCTGTCCCCAAAGATGGAAGGGGAAGCAATTCCCTTGGGAATGCAATTTGTCTTTCGCTCTTCCCCCGGCTGGGGTGTTTGAGCCAGGGCAGGCTGTTTGCTTAGTAATCTCCTTGGTGGCTGGAGTTGTTAGGGGTAACCGAAGGCAGCCATTTCTTAATTGCTGAAGGCAGGAAATCAGGTTCTTTCATTAGCTGCCATCATAATCTTGAGAGCAAACCAGGATTCTGCCGAAGTGAGGGGATTCTTTTTTTTTATCTTCTCTGGTACAAAAGAGGCACTTTCCCTTGGCAAAGGCAGATGACCCCTTATCCCGAGAAGCGGTTTTTGTAATAAACAGGACAGTGGCCAGGGAGAAACGAGAGAGGCTAGTTCCTTTCCCGCAACTAGAGGCAGAAAACTTCTCTCAAAGACATCAAGTGCTACGTGTCTTTTGGGAGGGGGAGATGTTCTCCCCTTTGGCGCTCCTAATATTGGCCCTTCCGAGAGTGACCAAGTACCCTGTGGAAGACAGTGTAAAGGAGGGAGGCCCCAGGCGGTGTTTTGGCTGTGAGGAAGACCATTTCCATAGAAACAGACATGATTTGCAAGGTTTAATCAAGGAGCAGTTGAGAGGTAAGCCGTTAGGCATGCTTCTCTGGTGAGTAATGAATGTGTCAGCAACTCTGCACCGCCTGGAGTAAAGGGGCTGTGCATTAAGTGAACTGCTGCTACTTCCTCCTTGTTGAGAGAATTGGGTGACTCTCCTAGCTCCCCCTTGGGACTTAGAAGAATTTTTGCCTACTCCAGGTTGGAAAACCCCTGGAGATTTGGGGATGAACTCTGGGGAGCCCAGGGTTTGGGGAGGGGAGGGCCCTCAGAGAGGTATAATGCCATACCGTCCACCCTCTGCAGCAGCCATTTTCTCCAGGGGAACAAACCTCAGCTGTAGTGCCAGATCTCCAGGCCTCACCTGGAGCTTGGCTACCCTAGAAGAACTTTAAGCATGTTTTCAAAGGGCCTTGTTCACTGCAGTCTAAATGCATTTGTACAGCAGTTGTGTGATGGCATGATGAGACCCCAACATGGGCCTGCTCTTAAAGACAATTAAGAAACGGTGATGGGTACAAAACATGGCAGCTGGACTTTGACCATGGCTCTTATTCCAGCTGTTCTGCAACCTTTCCCCAGTTACCTTTTGGTTTCCAAGTCTAGTTCAATGTGCTGGTGCTTACCTTTAAAGTTCTTCATGACCTGGGGCTAGAATTGGCAGACCAAGGGGGGGGGGTGTTCCCTGGGAATGGAATTCCAGAATTTTGGTGCCACTACCCAGAAGGCCCTTCCTCAGATTGCCACCCATCAAGCCTCCTATTATTTTCTTTCTCTGTGCTGTATTCCCATTCAGGGGCGATTTGTGTATTCCATTTGAGAGACAATCACTCCAGCTCCAATTTGACAGCTTAAAGAAGTGGAATCCCAGCGACCCAAATGGCCAAGTTCTGGTCGGTGCTGAAGATACATTTTGTAGTCATCCAGCGATGCATTTCTTATGCAGAGTAATTTTCGCTGCTAGTATTTTGCTTCCATGCAAGGGGAGCCCTCCCTGTGTCTAAAATTTCAGCTTCTTGAAGAAGATCCAGTTTGAAGAATGTCAGCAGACCGGGCCTCCGCTTAGAATTCGGGGGGTTATCTTTGGAGCTGTCTCCCGATTCAGAGATTTGCGGCGATATTTTAATAATGCTCTTGCGGTTCGTATTTCTTGCATATGCTTAATAGATTTTCTCAAGCGCTGTTATGACCCTTGGATATTGACATCTTATGAGAGGTCATGTTAAATGTACTAAATATTTGACTTTGGCTGTATGCTACGGTTTAGTTTATAAGGTGCTTGCTTTTTAATAACTACCTCCATGTTGGAGAGGCCCCATGGCCTAGTGCAGGAGTGTCAAATATGTGGCCCCTGGGGCCGCATCCGGGGCTCTTAGCCGGCCCGCAAGCAACTGGTATGAGAGAAGGAAGGCAGGAGGCTACTCAGGGTAGCAGTGTGTGTGTGGGTGCACATGGTGAGATCTGGGTGGGGTCAAGGCTGTCAAGAAATGATAGGAAACAGCTAGGGGTTGGGTATGGTATCCCTTGGGGGGGGGGGAACCTAGCCTTGCATATGATTAAATGCATTTATTGGGGCTTTTGTGGATTCCCTAGTAAATCAATGGCTTTCCCTCCTAGGAATCAATTCCTTTAAGTAAAAAAAATAATATCGTTAATTAGGTTTGCCTGTGTCATTTATAAGGTTTATATCTCTGGTACCTGACATGACATTTTATGGCAGACGTGGCTCGGCCCGATTTGGTGCATGTGACAAACGTGTTTGACACCTCTGGTGTAGTTCTTAGTGTTGGGCTAGGAATGGGGAGACATGTGTTCAAATCCCTTCTCTGGGCCAAACTAGATGATCATGATGGTGGTGGTGGTGGTGGTGGTGAGGATGATGATGAAGAAGAAGTTGAAGAAGAAGAGACTGGATTTATACCCCGCCCTTCACTCAGAGCGGCTTACAACCTCCTTTCCCTTCCCTTCCCCTCCCCACAACAGACACCCCGTGAGGCAGGTGGGTCTGAGAGAGCTCTCTCGAGAACTGTCCTTGAGAGAACAGCTCTGAAAGAACTTGTGACTGACCCAAGGTCACACCAGCAGCTGCATCTGGAGGCGTGGGGAATCCAACTGACTCCCTGAGTCTGCCACTGGGATGCAGTGCCATTTTAGAGGCCCCTTTTAACTTTGAAAATCACCACAGGGGTCTGATCCTGTCGGGGACTATAGTGTGGGAGGATGAGGGGCTCCCCCCATTTTCAAGAGCCAGAGGGTCCTGGGGAATTTTTGAAACATTTGGTTGAACGGATCCACTCCAACTGTCTCACAGCATCCTTTCTTTATTCCTTTCCTGGCAATCGGGACAAAAACTACTTGAACTTTCCCCCTTATGTTTCTGCAGTGAAAATAGTGTGTCTTTCTGTGTGAGTGTGTGTGTGTGTTTTCATTTTATTTCAACTGAAAACCAGGGATCCAGAGGAACTAAAATCTGAAGTGGAAACAGATCATTATAAAGCCATTGTACTACAGCAATCACCATCTCTACTCGAAAGGAAGATGACCTTGAATGCAAGATGACCGCTTTAAAATGTGTGTGTGTGTGTGTGTGTGTGTATGTGTGTGTAAAGAGCCATCAAGTCCCAACTGAATTATGGCAGCCCCAGCAAGGGGCTTTCAAGGCAAGCGAGAAGCAGAGGTAGTTGGCCATTGGCTTCCTCTGCAGAGCCTTCCTTGGTGGTTTCCCTTCTGAGTTCCGGCCCTGCTTAGCTTCCCCCAGCAAGGGGCTTTTGAGGCAAGTGAGAAGCAGAGGTGGTTAGCCATGGCTTTCCTCCACAGAGCCTTCCTCAGTTGTCTCCCATCCAAGTACCAATTCTGCTTAGCTGCCAAAATCTGACATGATCAGGCTATACCATGATGCCTTCTCTGCCTAAAAATGTTATGCACACACAAATATTATTGGACATAACTGTAAAATATATGTGAATATAAGGCAACTGCATTGGGGGGGGGGTGGCATACTAGTAGCCAGTTTGGTGTAGTGGTTAAGTGCGTGGCCTCTAATCTGGGAGAACCGGGTTTGATTCCCCACTCCTCCACTTGCACCTGGCTGGATGACCTTGAGCAAGCCATAGCTCTGTACCAGCTGTTCTCTCAAGGACAGCTTGGGAAAGAGCTCTCTCAGCCCCACCTACCTCACAGGGTGTCTGTTGTGGGGAGGGGAAGGGAAAAGGAGTTTGTAAGCAGCTCTGAGACTCCAAGTGAGTGAAAGGCAGGGTATAAATCCAATCTCTTCTTCTTCTTCTTCTTCTTCTTCTTCTTCTAGTAAACTCCACCCCCCAGTCTTACATCGGAGTAAATACTGTACTGTTTTTTTTTAAGAATAAAGCCCACCAAAAAGTCGGCAGAGGTACAGCATAGTAGAAAAATGGTGGGAAATGGTACCTGCAAAATGCTGATGGTAGGGAACTGGAGCCATTGCCGGTGGAATTCTTGCAGGGCAGGAAAATACATCCCATTCCTTCCAGATGACACCATAACACGGCACATGGATACCATTCTCTCCTTAAAAGATCAGAGTAAAGCACTTTGAGGGTATTGGGGCTGGGGAAAACCTGGAAAGCCAATCTGCTGGCTTTCTGCAAATGGTGCAAAACTGAACTATTTGAGAGAGCTTTTCTGAGCAGGTAATAAGGTTGCACTGTACAAAATGGTTTCACAAACTTAAGAACATAAGAGAAGCCAATGCTGGATCAGGCCAGTGGCCCATCCAGTCCAACACTCTATCACACACAGTGGCCAAAAACACCAGGTGCCCTCAGAAGGTCCAGCAGTGGGGCCAGGACACTAGAAGCCCTCCCACTGTTGCCCCCCCCCCCCAGCACCAAGAATACAGAGCATCACTGGCCCCAGACTGAGAGTTCCCATCTATACCTTGTAGCCAATAGCCACTGATGGACCTCTGCTCCATATGTTTATCTAATTCCCTCTTGAAGCTGTCCATGCTTGTAGCCGCCACCACCTCCTGTGGCAGTGAATTCCACGTGTTAATCACTCTTTAGGTGAAGAAGTACTTCCTTTTATCTGTTCTAACTTGATTAGGAACTGAGGTCTCTGCTCACGTATATAGCCTATCGCAAGCAGGATCCTATTTAGGTCATTTCTGTACCATTTAAAGCATCATGCAAATTCTTATGCTATTCTTCAGTTCTTTCTGGTGGCTCCAGACTTCTAATATCCTAGTGCACTGGTTACAGAGTGACCCATTCTCTCCATTGTACTGTCTCCCTATAGTCTGCCTATAGTCTCCCTATAGTCTGCCTGGACTTCCTCTGAGAAAGGCAGACTATAAATAATGTACATGAATAATTCAAAGGGGGACAATTTGAGCAGGACATTGTATGGAAGGCCCCCGCCCCCCAGTGCTCCAGTTCGAAAGCCAAAGTAGACGGGAAAACCTCTGTGTGGCCACAGCCCGAGTGAAAAACCTCCCCTTCTTTGGGAAATCTTTGGTCCTGCTTTCAATGTTTTGTCAGTTTTGTCAAACTGATGTAGTGGTTAAGTGCACAGACTCTGGGAGAACTGGGTTTGATTCCTTACTCCTCTACTTGCACCTGCTGGATAGTTCTGGCACAGCTGTTCTTGAAAAAGAGCCGCTTCTGGCAGAGCTCTCTCAGCCCCACCTACCTCACAGGATGTCTGTTGTGGGGAGAGAAAAGGAATGGAGACTGTAAGCCGCTCTGAGACTCCTTTGGGTAGTGAAGTTCGGGGTATGAATCCAGTCTCTTCTTCTTCTTCTTGTCAGTGGCAGTAGAAAAGAGCTAGAGTCCGGCAGCACCTTGAAGACTAACAAATTTGTGGCAGGGCAGGAACTATCGTAAGTCGCTGCTCACTTCTTCACATGGTTATTGGAAGGTGTTTTTAAAAATAATAATAATAATAATAATGTCGCATTGATTTTTATTTGACTGTATTGTATTACAGGGTTTTCTGTTGTCAGCTGGGCTGAGACCTTGGGCTTAGGCTAGTCCAGTGGAACATCAAGGGTATTTTCACGTATGCCAAGTAATGCAGTTTCCATTCACTTCAGCGACCGTTTGCAAGTGGATTGGGCCATTTCACACAGTAAAACCCAGTCGCAAAGTGCATGGAAAGTGCGCTATTTAGTGTGTATGAAAAGACTCAATAGAATCATATACTGAAGGGGGCTCCGTGCTCCTTAGAAGCCCTTGCCCCACTGAAATGTGCGGGACTTCTTCCGCGTAATGAGTTTCGCTTGTGAAACCCTGCAAATTCGCGAGCAACATCACTTTTGGATTAATTCACGATAGGCCCCAGTCTGTGGCAACTGGCCCAGTTCTATGGCTGCAAATCTACAGTACTTTTTAAAAGAAGCAATTGAGGAAGGAAGGGAGGGAGGAAGAAACTTCTGTACATGCGACATTTCGCTGGAGGGGGTCCCTCAATTTCCCACAGCAGTGAAGATATAATTATCCTGATGTAAATCACAGCCAGATAACTAGGGAGGGTTGAACCTTTTCTCTCCTTGAGTTCACTGGGAGATTTTATCTTCCTGACAGGTACTGTCAGACCAGCCGGCGGGATGTTTTCCTTGTTATCAATTTGCTTAAGGAGGAAATCAAGGTGTTGGAGGAAGCCTGGAAGAAGAGACACTTCCAAGACCAAGCTTCCCATTCATGATTAAGAATGAAACCAATTGAAAAAAACCTTGGTGCAGCAACGTGACACAAAGCTTCAGAGGTGGGCATCTGAAATCCGGGATTCCTCGTAAAAATGTATCTTCTGTGGGAAAGACTGGACTCGGTTGCTCCTGGGCACTGGAGGGATCTAGAATCCCAGAGTTGGAAGGAGCCACCGAGGCCATCTAGTCCAACCCCCTGCTCAGTGGAGGTTCATAGAATCATAGAGTTGGAAGGGACCTCCAGGGTGGTCCAGTCCCACCCCCTGCACAATGCAGGAAATTCACAAACACCTCCCCCCGCACCCCTAGTGACTCCTGTTCCATGCCCAGAAGGTGACAAAAAACCTCCAGGATCTCCAGTCACACTGGCCTGACTCCAAAGTGGCAATCAGCATTTCCTTGGGCTTGTAGGAAAGGGCCACGAGAACTAAGCACTGATGCAACCCTTCCCGCCCTCCCTGTCATGATCTGCCTCTCATGATCGTCTAGCTGCTGCTTCAAGACTGCCAGTGAGGGCAACCTCACCACCTCCTAGGCAGCTGATTCTACTACTGAACTACTCTTACTGTACTACTATCCAGCCGGTACCTTCTCGCCCATAATTTAAATCCATTCTTGCGAGTCCTCTCCTCTGCTGCCAACAGGAACAGCTCTCTGCCCTCCTCTAAGTGACAGCCCTTCAGATATTTAAAGAGAGCAACCATTCCCCCCCCCCCCACCTTCTCTTCAAAATCTCCAGAATCTACTCCAAGGATTCTCAAGACGGCCAAACAGTCCAAATGATTTCAGTCACTTATTTGTTTGCCAAAAAACCCCAAACAAACACTGATAATCTAGGTTTGCTTTACAACATTCCTAATTATGAACGCAACGGGATTTAGGCATCTGGGATAAAAAATGTATACAAGCCCCCCAAATAAGTTAAAATTAGGGTGCAAGCTTGACTCATTCACCAGTTCCAATGTCGTTTCATTGACTGTGACGGCTGGGGCTGCGGGTTAGAAGTGAACTATTGTGCCGCCGCTCCCTCTCTTCTGGTGTGTCACTGGAAGAGGAAATGAGAGCAGAAATATTATATATGGTGATTTCTTTTAAGCTCAGGACAAGATCCACATTTAGAGGTTCCTGGACAAGACCACCAGTGGTCAGCCCACTAAGGGCGTATTGTCTTCTCGCTTGTGTTCATAATACACCAACAGGACGAAAAGACGGCTGCCTCTCTTTGCTGTAGTGCTTGACTCTTTTATGCTTATCCGCATGCAAGTAATTTTAATTCTTGAACATCCTTGAACATACATGAAGCCGAGTCAGAACACTGGTCTATTAAAGTCAGTATTGTCTACAGACTCAGGTGGGTAGCCATGTTGGTCTGAAGCAACAGAACAAAGTTTGAGTCTGGTAGCACCTTTAAGACCAAAAAAGTTTAACTCTGGGTTTAAGCTTTCATATACATGGACACTTCATCTGATGAAGTGGGCATGCACAGGAAGCTTATATCCAGAATTAAACTTTGCTGAAGGTTTAAACCTCCCGGTTTCCCAAGGAACTGATCACAGCTGCTTGTGAAGAAACTCAGTAGGCTTTGTTTACATCTATCCAACTTGGTTAGAGGCCTTAACCGGAACGACTCCAGCAGCCATCTTAACAACAGCAACAACCACAGTGTCTTCTTCCCAGACACCCCCAGTAGCCTGTTGGCTTCTTCCCCAAACATGACCTCTTTCTTAACTGTATCACCCTTTGCAACTCTTTACCACAGCTGTGGTGACTAATCTTTGAAGGTTCGTTCACATGTGGAAATCCCCACTGGGTGTGGAAATCCCCACTCGATGCTGAACATGCACGCCTGAACAGAACGGGAATTATTTAATTTCTACTACATGGATTTCAGAGACGTTTATTATTTCCTATGCCCCTCCAGTACATTCGGATTCTGTAGTATTTGGGTGCCGAACAAGTGGGGAACAGGTTTTTGCGCTGCAGTTCTCTCCTTCAGATCATGGCCAAAGTTGTCATTTCCAGATGATGGTTCATACACACTTGGCGGTAACGCCCTTTCATTAGCTACCACACCAAGATGGCAACAGACAGCATTCCTGGAGACGTGAAGGACCAGCACGACTGAGTTTTATGTTACAGTTCTTCTTTCTGAAGGGGACTGCGGGGTGGGGGTGGGTGGGGAGTGAGAGCATCATACCTGTTTACAGGAAGGGTTTGAGGGGAAAAGGTCAGGGAAAGTGTATAATTATTATCAGCTCTGCCAAGGCCACACCTGGATGGGGTGCTTAGCACGGAGACAAGAACAAACTTGAGCTGCGTTTGGCAAGCGCCACCAGGGAGAGCTAACCGTAGAAATTAACAGATTGGAATTAACCGTGTATTAAGAGGCCACGTCACACTCTGGAGCAGGAGGCGGCCCAGAGCGGCCCACAGAGATCTCCAAACTGCCGCCAAAGCCACCCTAGTCTTGAATGGGCAGGTGTGGTCCACAGAGAGTTCAGCTCTTGAGTGATGCTCCGACCTGATCCATGAAAAACAGCAGCTTAAAATGGCTAAATTTCAGGCAAGATAAATACATCCTTCATGTTCCTGGCAGGCAGGTTGATGAGTTTTTGAAAAATACTAAAGGGGAAACGTCGTTCTTAAATTGCACTAGGCTGCTGTGTGCTGGCTTACAAGTGCCCTTTTGTTCTTTATTTGTGTCTTTGCACATGCATGCAGAACCGGACACATGCATTTAGAAGGTTCGATGCATGCAGTCAGAACAGTTACAAGAATGGCCTTTCTGGAACAGCTCCACATCAGAAGAGGTTTCGGAATGGCATAGTCGAATTTTTCCTCATGCCAATAATCAGGGGTTATTTCGAGCAGGAACGCGCAGGAACGCCGTTCCGGGAGCAACAAGCCCAGGAGCGGGCACATATGGTGATGCGCTGTAGAAAAAAAGCAAAAGCATACTAACTCGATCTGTATTTTCATGCTTGTTGTAGGGTCGCTTCCCGGCAAGAGCAAAGGAAACCTCAAGTGTCTTTAGTCGAAGTGTCAAGCTGGCTCACCAGCTCTGAGGTGGGAAATACTTGGAGGTTTCTGGGGTGGTGTCTGAGCTGTGGGTGTTGCCTTCTGACACACTTCTGGTGATCTCAGGATGAAGAGGCTAGACTTCTTCCAAGTGTCCTTGCTTTCTACATGCATGAAATGTTGATAGCTTGTATATTTCAGCTGAATTGGGACAGATTGAAACCCCTATATGGCCGGGAGCCAGCATACCTTCGGGACTGCCTCTCCCCTTATGAGCCCTGAAGAGCACTGAGGTCAATAAATGAACACCTTTTGGTAGTCCCCGGCCCCAGGGACATCCAACTTACTTAACTAGGGCCAGGGCCTTTTCAGCCCTGGCCCCCACGCTGGTGGAATAGGCTCCCATGTGAGATCAAGGCCCTGTGGGATCTATTACAATTCCGCAGGCCCTGTAAGAAGGAGATCTTCCAGTGGGCTTCTGGTTGAGGCAGCGGGCATCCCCTCCCCCGGTTGATCTCCCATCAGTGGCCTGGATCCAAATAGCTATCTAGGAACCCACATTATGTCACATCTAAATTGCTGAGACATCTGACCAAATTTTGCACAGTGTTGAAGAAGAAGAAGAAGAAGAAGAAGAGATTGGATTTATATCCCCCCCTTCATTCACTTAAGAGTCTCAGAGCGGCTTACAAACTCCTTTCCCTTCTCCTCCCCACAACAGACACCCTGTGAGGTAGGTGGGGCTGAGAGAACTCTTTCCCAAGCTGTCCTTGAGAGAACAGCTGGTACAGAGCTATGGCTTGCCCAAGGTCATCCAGCCAGGTGCAAGTGGAGGAGTGGGGAATCATACCCGGTTCTCCCAGATTAGAGTCCGCGCACTTAACCACTAGACCAAACTGGCTCTCAGTGTTTTATGATCCATGTTGTTTTAATCTGATGTTCTAAAGTTGTTTTTAATTGTAATCTATATTGTACTAATACAGATGGAACCTGCCCTGAGGCTGCTTGCGGAAAGGGCGGGATACAAACCCAATAAAATAAAATAAAATAAAATTGAGACTTGGGTCTCGAACTGCCAAGCTACCGAGCTACCAACCTTCCAGTCTGCAACTCACCATCTTAACCTCTGAGCCACCACTGCGTGTAGAATGGTTAATAGTGCCTTTTAACAATTTCAGCCTCAAGTAGCCATTGCATTTTGACATGTATGCTTTTGGCACATGGGGGTCATTTGGGTCCTCTTCCCAGTAGCTGTGAAGTACAATGTTTCATATCCCCCCCCCCCCATTTAGTTTAATTAGGGCAAGACCCAAAGCCACTTTAATGCAAAATACTCAATGTTAAACAAAAACTCAGTAGGTGAAGTGATTGAGAGGCTACAGAATAAGCAGCCCTTTTACTATGGAAGAATAAATGCAATATATATAAATGTAAACTAGGGTTGCCAACCTCCATGTGGGGCCTGGAGAGCTCCCAGAATTTCCATGGATCTCCAGACAACAGGTGTCAGTTCTCCTGGAGAAAATGGCAGCTTCAGAGAGTGGGTTCTATGTCATTAGATCCTATTGAAGTCCATCCTCTTTCCAAGCCCTGCCCCTCCCCAGGCTCCACCCCCAAATCTCCAGGAGTTTCCCAACCCAGAGTTGGAAACCGTGACATAAGCAAGAGCCTTTTGTCACCTTAAAAATGGACAGTTTTTTTTAAAAAAATTCTAGAATATCCTCATGAAGTAGACTTTAGTTGGTGAAAGTTTACACTAGTGTAACCATCTATGGGTTTGGCCCTTTGTTTAGGGTTGCCAGACCCCTGGTTTGAACAGGAGATCCCCTGGTCCTTGGGGCTCCAATCCACTGCTGGCCAGTTGGGCGTTGAAGGAAGCCCCACCCCCGAACAGGGATGTTGCCACGTGACGTCCCTGTCATGATGACATCACCTGGAAGTGACATCATCATGTTGCTGATGTTGGGGGGGATGCTCTAGTTTTTGGGCAAACTCTATGGTATTCAGAGCAAAACCCCATAGAGTTTTGCCCAACAACTAGACTGTCACCCCCTGATGTCGGCGATACTATGATGTCACTTCCAGGTCCCGAGTGGCAGCCTGGAGCCCCCCACAGGGAGCAAGGTAGGATCTGGCAACCCTGCCTCTGTTGGAGTTTGGTAGGGAAAGGGATTGTCCAAAGTGGCCATTTTCTCCAGGTGAATTGATTTCTGTTGCCTGGAGATCAGATGTAATTGGAGGAGATCACTAGCCACCATCTGGAGGTTGGGCTGTCCCAAGCTAAAATACACATATAGTGCAATAAAATACACATACCATAAAAATAACAATTACAACATTGGGAGGGAAGGCAGGATCACCGAGGGACCCCTTTTGGGCACCTCTTTGAGGTCGGTTATGACCCCTGAAAGCCCAAGAAGGTGACAAAAAGCAACCCCACCCAAGACTTAATTTAGCTCAAAAGAAGATGATGTGGATTCTTTTTGAACTCAGGTTCATTCAATAAAAAAAAGTCTCTCTCCACTGATGCACATTCATATGGATGTGTTCATGCAAGTACAGGAGTCTTCACATTTGATGTGTGGATTTGAAAAAAAAGAACCTCATCGTGTCTTTTGGAACTGGGATGGAGAAACAGAGCTGAAAAGTGGCATTCGGTAGAGGGGGAGAGAAAACACACACACACACACAGAGGAATGAGTAAACCACTTCCAAAGCCTGGATCCTCCTCAGCTTCCTTATGACTAATGGGGCCTGATCATAAATGAATCGCTGGGTAATTATTTCTTCCATTGCTTAATAACTAATTTTCTTCATTCTTGAAGTTCTCCCTCCCCACATAGACACTTCCCTTCAGAAATATGACAGGAGGGTGCTAATGAATGACAGCCAGTTGCTGGAGTGGGTTCTGCCATCATCAGTGTGCCAGAAGCTCAGTGCATTTTCCTGGGGGAGAGGGCAACACAGGCAGGTAGCTGGTGTCAGGGCTCATTTCGTATCAGGAGCTCCTTTGCATATTAGGCCACACACCCCTGAAGTAGCCAGTCCTCCAAGAGTAGCCCCTGTAAGAAGAGCTCTGTAAGCTCTTGGAGGATTGGCTACATTAGGGGTGTGTGGTCTAATATGCAAAGGAGCTCCTGCTACGAAATGAGCCCTGGGAAATCTAGTTGATTCCTACCACTCTCCTGGAACAATCTATGGAAGAAGAAGAAGAGAAGAAGCGATTGGATTTATGCCCCACCCTTCACTACCCAAAGGGTTTGATTCCCCACTCCTCCACTTGCACCTGCTGGATGACCCTGGGCAAGCCATAGTTCTGGCACAGCTGTTCTTGAAAAAGAGCAGTTTGTGTCAGAGCTCTCTCAGCCCCACCTACCTCACAGGGTGTCTGTTGTGGAGAGGAGAGGGAAAAGGAGATTGTAAGCCGCTCTGAGACTCCTTTGGGTAGTGAAAGGCGGGGTATAAATCCAATCTCTTCTTCTTCTTCTCCTCCTCCTTCCTTTGTATAATTCCATAGAGCCCACCTTCCAAGGTGTGGATCTCCAGGGGATCTGATCTCTGTTGCCTGGAGATTAGTTGTAATCTGAGGAGATCTCCAGCCACCACCTAGAGGCTGGCAACACTAGGCCACATGGGCTTGTCAGCTCTGGGTTGGCAAATTCCTGGATACTTTGGGGGTAGAGCCTATGGAGGGCAGAATCTGGGAAGGGGAGGGACTTCAGCAGGGTATAATACTATTGACTCTACCTTCCAAAGCAGCTCTCTCCCCCAGGGCAACTGATCTCAGCCATCTTGGTGCTTGGGGGGGGGGGGCAACAGTGGGAGGGCTTCTAGTGTCCTGGCCCCACTGCTGAACTTCCCAAGGGCACATGGGTTTTCCCCCTGTGAGACACAGAGTGTTGGACTGGATGGGCCATTGGCCTGATTCAACATTGGCTTCTCTTATGTTCTTATCTGGAGAGCTGTAACTGCAGGAGATCTCCCAGTCACACCTGGAGGTTTGTCACCCTACTTGGACATCACGCATGTAAAGGCCTACCACTGAACTAGGGACCTTCCCCTAATTGTTTTATCTCCCTTCCCTCAATAGTTATGCAGTAGACCAGCCAGCCAGTCTGTTACATAACCTCTCATAAACGAAAATCTACACAGTTTAGGCAGACGAGAAGGCGAAAATGTCAGGTACACGCCCCACCGACATTTAAAGGTGGTACAGGCCAGAAGACACAGGTTTTCCACCTCCATGAGAACTTAAGCCTTCGGTTTGTCATCTTGCCAGAACGTGTCGTAGCAAGTCAGGTTGACTTCCAACCCATTCCATGGTGAAAACCCGTTGCGACATGGGCCTGTTCAGAACTTCCAGGAGTTATCATTGCTTTTTTTAAAGTATTAAAAATTAGTATGAGTATTTAAGTTTTCAAATTCTTGTGGAACGAAGGTAGGCATAAAAATGATATCCATGTCTAATGAAAATCTTATGCTGTTTAGTAATCCCTTTAAACTGGCTTCCCCCCCATTTGTAATTGCCCCCGGTTAATTAGCAGACCCAGGATTATCACGCCCATCATTGTGACACCGGGATTATTTCCGATGACAATGAAACCGTGTGCTTTTGGTACGTCTTCCAAGGCAAGCCTGCTGCTGCCCCCATTTTTCCTGGCAGGGTTGATCGATCGGCTTCAATTCACTGAGAAAGGCGGAGAGGAATAGGATTCATAACAGGTTTAAAAACAAGGATTAAGAAATACTTAAAGTTTGGCAAAAAAAGAAAAGAAAAGAGGCCACTCTCACCATTTGGAGTTTTGCTATCAGATTCAAGTGCTTGGGCAGCTCATTCACTTTACTTCAGTGGTACCCAGCCTTTCTCCACAGGGGAATGCATCATTCTCCACTCCTCCATTTTGTTCTCATAGTCTCTGTTTTTTTGTTGCCAGCAAGTTTGGTGCAGTGGTTAGGAGCATGGACTGCAATCTGGGAGAACCGGGTTTGATTCCCCTCTCCCCCACATGCAGCTGCTGGGTGACCTTGGGTCAGTCATAAGTTTTGTCAGACCTGTACTCAAGGGCAGTTCACGAGAGAGAGAGCTCTCAGCCCGACCTACCTCATGGGGTGTGTGTTGTGGGGAGGGGAAGGAAGGGGACTGTAAGCAATTCTGAGATGCCTTTGGGTAGTGAAGGGCGGGGTATAAATCCAATCTCCTCCTCCTCCTCTTCTCCTGCTTCTTCTTCTTCTTCTTCTTTGGCTGCTTCTGCTTCTCCTCAACCCTGTGAGGTAAATAAGGATGAGAGGGTGTGACTGGCCCAAGGTCACCCAGCTAATTTCCATGGCAGACTAGGTAGTAGAGCTGCCAACCTCTACTTGGCACCTGAAGATCTCCCATGGTTACAGTTGGTCTCCAGATGACCAAGATCAGTTCAGCTGACAGAGATCAGTTCCCCTGGAGAAAATGGCTGCTTTGGAGGGTGGACAGAATGGCATGATACCTTGATGAGGTCCCTCCTCTCCTCAAATCCTGCCTCCCAATGCTACTCCCCCAAAATCTCCAGGTATTTCTCAACTCAGAGCTGGCAATCTTCCGGTTGCTCTACAACTGATTGCCAAGCTCCTCTAGGCTCCATCCATTTTCTCCAGGGGAACTGATCTCTGTCAGCTGGAGATCAGTTGTAAAAGCAGGGGACCCGCAGGCCCCACCTAGTGGTTGGCAACCCTGTCTCAGAGAACAATATCAAACAGCAGATATTGCCATCAAATACCACGACCATCAGCTCTTCAAGTATTCAGGGAACATTTTGCTGGCATCTTCTGAATATTCAACATAAACATTGTCAAAAGAGAACCGAACTGAGGCCAAGAATTGTTCCCCTTTCATAGATGTGGGAATTTTTAAATCGAGTTTAATAGAAAGACAGTATCTAATGCTTTTGAAAAATCCCCTTCTTAAGGAGCTGGACTGTAATCTTAAAGTTGTATTACTTAAAATTCGAAAGCCTGCCTGGCTCCTTCTGTCAGTATTTCCAAAATGCGTATTACACAAAACCTCATCTTCCTACTTTCCTATTGCCCTGCAATTTCCTTTCACTTGTGGTTCTGGTCGGGTTTCCACTGAGCTCCCTTCCCTGCCCAAACCCTGCACCTTCTAAGCACCTCTTCCAAATATCCAGGAATTTCCCAAGGGGGAGTTGGCAACCTTGAGTCTAGCCCTGGTGTGGCCAAACTTGCTTAACGTAAGAGCCACACAGATTAAACCTCAGATGTCTGAGAGCCGCAAGATATGAACAAATATCACACACACATTTTTATTGAAAAATATGCAAATTTGCTTTTTATTAACATTAAATGAGACTGCCAAAAATAAAAACAAAAGGGGTAAAAACAGATATTGATAATGATATTTATTTATCCAATTACATTTGTAGGCTGGGGGGGGGGGGGGAGCTTTGAGAATGCATTTAAAGTTAAAGTTGCTTTCTTTCTCTGCTCTCTCCCCCCCCCCCATCTTACCCAGGGAGGGGAACACTGGCTGGGAGCCACACAATATGTGTGAAAGAGCTGCATGTGGCTCCCGAGCCACAGTTTGGCCACCCCTGGGCTAGCCTACTAGGCCAGGTCTGTACCTGCTTCAGAATGAGGCAGGGATAAGGTTACAGAGTCCTGAGGGGATAGAATGGACAGGGCCACTGGAGCCTGTCATTGCGGGGATCTGACTTCTCATTGTTTCCATAAATAAACAATTCCCACCAACTAGAAGCCTAGCTCTTCAGGAAACATGCAGCCTTGTTCTTTGAAGCGCTGCTGTTTCTTGGAGGGAGCCGATAGTTGCATACATTCTCTCTGGTCAAGAACAGACTGGCCTGGTAGGAGGCGTGATATAGGTCCGCTTTCCAAGTGGATTAAGAGAGCCTGTTCAGACAGCCGCAGCTGCCCGGTGTTGCCATGCCGCACTCACCCGGTCCTGAAGTGCTTTCATCCTGTGTTAAACAGGTACCTGGTGAAACTGGTGTCAAGCCATCTGGGTGTGCATTCATCCCACTTCCTGGCAGTGTGGACGCAAATAAGCTGTGCATCAAGCGGTGCCAGTAATGTGAACCTGCTGATCCGGCTGCTGCGCCCATGCGCACCTTGGCAAAACAAACCAAAGCCGCGCACTGCCACGCCGCCGCCACCAGGGGCCACCCCACAGTGTGAACGCTCCATTCCGCCTCCTACCTGGTATGGTCCCACATCAGTCTACGCAGTGTGAACAGACAGCCCCGCGACAACTCAGCCTGGGTCTTTTTGCCCCGCTTCCCTTGGGCTTCAATTTGCCAGTCTGTCCTCGGCCTCTCTCTGCGCTTATCCTCCTAATCACTCTGTGAGTTGGTTTGGCCAACAGAGAATGAGTTGCTATACAGCCAGGTAGTGTCCAATGTGTGTAGGGTTGCCAGCCTCCAGGTGGGACCTGGGGATCTCCCGCTTTTACAGCTGATCTCCAGCTGACAGAGATCAGCTCCCCAGAAGTCTGCATTCCAAGTCATCTAGAAGTTTTGTAGACTGCTCTGCATCAATCAATAGGAGATTTTGTGACCTTGGCAGGTTCTTCTGGAAAGTGGCTTGAAGAAAGGAAAACTGAAACAAAGAGAACCCAGGCATTCGTTGCCCCTGACCCCTCTAGAGAAGACTTTGGCTGTATAAGAAAAGAACTCGGCTGTATTCTCGTGTGCTAATTTGTATTTGAAGTTTGGACGAGAGCTTGGCTGTATTCCATGTGTTTTGGAAGTTGGGATTTATCTAAGAAGTCCTGTATGGTCCATATTGAGTTTGTATGAATGTATTAGAGGTTATTCCAATAAGACTCTCTTTAGGACTTTACAGATCCATTTGTATTTCTTTACACAGTGTTACAGCCTCAGTGTTGTGTTTTTGTGCTAAAACTCCTGGAGAAAATGGCTGCTTTGAAGAGTGGACTCTTATGGCATTGTACCCTGCTGAAGTCCCTCCCCTTTCCAAACCCCGCCCTCTCCCAGATCCATCCCCAAAGTCTCCACGTATTTTCCAACCCAGACCTGGCAACCCTAAATGCATGCTGCCCTTGAACTCAGGTCTTTCTGTCTCATATCCAGCCCTATCTACTACCCCCGGGGGTTTCAAACTTTCATGGAACCCTTTCTGCTTTGATAAGAAACCTTAGAAGGTATCAGACAAACCTGGTTCATTGCATTGCAGAGGAGTTCAGTCATATTCTAGTGTTCAGTTTAGTCTAGTGTTTTGGGACTTGCTGGGCTTCTAGGGTTGCCAGGTCCTATCTGGCAGTTGGCGGGGGATCAACGGGCCTCTTCCAGGAGTCTAGTTTTTGGGCAGAACTCTATGGTTTGAGCCCAATTTTGCCATAGAGTTTTGCCCCAAAATAGAGCATCCCTGTGTGATGTCGGTGATGTCATCACTTCACGTTTGAAGGCAGTTGTGGGTGGGGTTTCCAGCTGGCCAGTGGTGGAAAGGGGCCCACAAAAGTCAGGGAACACCCACCTGGACCAGGGGGCTGACAACCCTAGGAGGGTTCCCATTTGTCCACTTATGGAAGGGGATCTCTGGCAAATTATAGCCCTTGCCTGCCGGTGCTCAGCAGAAACCAGGGCCAAGGAGGGGGTGGTAACATCCTAGGGAGAAAAGTTAAATAGAAAAAACGAGGCCTTGTCTACTTACAGGAAGTTCTGACCATAGAGTTCCTAATGATTCCTAGAGCTACACCAAAGTGATAAGGGTAGCTCTAGTATTCTCTAGAAACTCTATGCCAATCTTGTTCTATGGTAATATTACCATAGAGTTTGTGGTGATTGCTAGAGCTACCCTTGTTACTGCTGGGTAGCTCTAGGAATTGCCATAAACTCTATGGTCAGAATGTCCCATAGTTGTGAAGGCCTTATTTTCCTCTTTAATTTTTCTTACTGGAATTTGCCCCCACCCCCACCCCGGCGACCCTATTTTTGTATTATATTGAAAGTGTGATTCACTGCTCTTCTGCTCCTGTGAACTGCGTCAGAAGATTAGTAATTTGGGGGAAGCTGCATCTCAAGGAACACAAGAAGTGGATTAGACCTATCTGCTGGATTGGACTAATCATCCAGCATTTCTGTTGCACAAAACATCCAGCACGAAGTTCCTGGAAGGTCTATGTGCCAGGCGTCAAGACCCAAGTTGCTTCCCAGCACTAGTATTGATCTGCACATGGAATCCAGATGGTCATTGCTGATCTCATGGAGTGCTGAAAGCCATGGCTGTTCCCCACACCTACTCCTAAGGTTACCAACCTCAAGGTGGCATCTGGAGTACTCCCAGAATTACAAACGATCTTCATACTATAGAGATCAGCTTCCCCCAAAGGTGGCATTGGGACTACTCCCAGAATTGCAAACATTCTTCACACGACAGAGGCCAGCCCCACCTCCAATGGCAGATTTGGAGGATGGACTCCAAATCACATCCCAGCTGAGATCCCATCCCTCTGGTGTAGTGGTGTAGAGAGCCAGTCTGGTGTAGTGGTTAAGTGCGCGGACTCTAATCTGGGAGAACCGGGTTTGATTCCCCACTCCTCCACTTGCACCTGGCTGGATGTTCCCTCAAGGACAGCTTGGGAAAGAGTTCTCTCAGCCCCACCTGCCTCACCTGGGTGTCTGTTGTGGGGAGGGAAAAGGGAAGGAGTTTGTAAGCCGCTCTGAGACTCTTAAGTGAGTGAAGGGCGGGATATAAATCCAATCTCTTCTTCTTCTTCTTCTTCCCCACACTCCACCCTTCTCAAGCAAAGTGCCCCCAAACCTCCAGGAATCCCCCAAGCCAGTGTTGGCACCCTGACTGGCTCACGCAGGGCCATGCCAACCCATGCCAACTGGCTTTCTCCTGGGTGCCGGGCTTATGACTCTTTTCCCTGTCGGTGCCTAGTGGGTTTCTGCAGGGTGGTTATTACGAAACGGTGCTTTGGCACTTGTGCTTTCCATTCTTTGGTCAAGTGTTTTGAAAAAATAAATAAAAAATCCCCTGGCCTGCATCGCAGGGTAATGCTTTCGGCAATTGTTGTTTATTTCAAATCCATTTTATGCTGCCCTTTCCCTCCCTCCTCCCCCCCCTTTCCCTTTTGTGCGGGTACATGTGCAGGAAAAGCCTTTCAGGCTCCAAGCCATTTATCTTCTAGAACAACGACTTAGTTGCAACTTCAGTGTTATGAATTTGCACGGAGAAGGACGGAATGGAAAGCTGGGCGGAAGACGAGGGGGTGGGCAAAAAAAAAATGTGGCGGTGGTTTATTATTATTATTTTTTTAAAAAGAGAGAGAGAGAGAAAGAAATCCAACGGTATTGAGCCAGAGCTGATGCCACTTCTTGTGTATCTCACTCGACGATCCTTTTGAAGTTTTAATCTTTCGGAAAAGAAAAGCCTTTCAGCTCCTCGGTGGCAACAACCTGGGCTTGCAACTTTTGACTCCGAGTTCATAAACTGATCTCATCCCTTCCCTGACAATTAACGCTAAGTGAGTTTAAGATTTGAGCCCGAGCTGCCACTGTGTCAGCTGTCTGGAACGGTTTGCCCACCTCCTTCTCTTTATTCCCCCCCCCCCCCCCATTTCCATCCCTTTTTTAAAAAAATCCAGCTCAAACCAGCTTCCTTCACACACACACACACACACACACATGCGGCATGCCAAAACAGGGAGCTGGCGCTTAGCTCTCTCCCCTCCCATTCGTCAGCATCTCTTTCTCTCTTTCTCAAGCTTTGCAGCAATATGTGTCTTTCTCAAGCTTTGCAGCCAGGTGTCAGAGGCTGGAGTCCAGGACTGTTTCCTTCTCTGGGGTTCCTTTAGTTGGGCTTGCCTTGGGTGAAGAACCTCAGAAAACAGCAAAGAGGAGAGTTTTGATAGCAGCCTTCTTCCCACTCCTGCCTTAAGTGAAGCCTGGCCTTTCCTCCCGGTTCTCCCAGGGTGCACCTTTTAAAGGACTGCCTGGGGTGGGACAACTCTGGCCTCACCCGTTCCCTTGATCTTGGGGGATGGGCCTATGGGAGTGGCGGGTCCTTGGCCCAATGGGCAATGGCCTACCTGGGATTCCGTTTCCCCTGCTCTGCCCCCTTGGGAAGCCTTCTAAGGTTTCTCCTCTGCCCCCTGCTCACCTAAGGAGGCCACTGCAGCCTGTTTCCCAGCCCGGCACAGCCAAAAAAAGCCTTCCTGGCACCCACAACAGATGAGGAAAGGGTCGTCCCTTGCGGTGGGTTTTGCTGCTCTTCTAGGGTTGCCAGCCCCCAGGCCCCGGGGGGGGGGGTGTTCCCTGCTTCTGGGGTTCCAATCCACCAACAGCCAGCTGGCCAGGGAGGGAAGCCCCACCCCAGGCTCTGCCCCAAGCCTCGCCTCCAAAAGTGGCCACCCTTCTCTCTCCCCTCTTGCAGAGCTTTAAAGGGCTTCAGCTGATCAGCAGGGAGCATGTGGCCCACCAATCTGCTGGCAACAGCCCCTCTCCCTCCCTCCCTCCCTGCTGAAAGGTTTAAAGGGCCCTCCAGCTCCCTGCTGATCAGCTGAAGCCCTTTAAATTTCGACAGGAGGGAAGGGAGGGGGTGGCCGTGGCTTGAGGGTGGGGCTTGGGACCCCGCCCACCCCCGGAACACCCTGGAAATCCCCCCCGCTGGAGCAATGAAGGGACCTGGCAACCCTATGCTCTTCTGACACCCTCATTGCCTCTGCTGCTGGCCCCTGGGGGTTGGTTGCTGGCCAGCCCCTGGCCTGCCTGGCATTTCTGGGCACTGTGGTGAGCTGGGCAGGTGCTGATGTGGCCTCTCATTGGGCTTCTGTCACCCTCCCTGGGTGGTTTCCATGGCATGGTCTGGAGGCCTCTGTCTCCTTGGAGGTAAGTGCTGGGGTGGGAGGTCTGACCCCGTACCCCCGGCTGGCCTGAGCTTGTCAGATCTGGGAAGCTAAGCAGGGTTAGCCCTGGCTAGTATTTGGATGGGAAACTGTCAAGGAATACCAGGGTCACAACACAGAGGCAGGCAGTGGCAAACCACCCCTGAAGGTCTCTTGCCTTGCAAATCCTCCAGGGTTGTCCCATGACTGGATAGCAGAAATAAAAGTAGGACTATATGCTAGTGGAATGTTTTTAAGAAAGATGTTTTGGTAAAGGGATAAGGGCTTGGTCTGGACTGCTTGTATGTACTCTCTGGCGCTGTAACTATGATCCTGCTATGGGACTCCTGCACTGTTTAATGTGTCACATTAATGCTTATGTTTAGTTTTGGCTCTGTTATTGGGGGAGGGCAGGGATGTTTGAACAACCCCCCCCCCCTCTAATGAAATTAAAAGGAACTAAACCGGAGGGATCAAAAGTGATGCAAAGCCGGTGGGTGAGTCTGTTGTGGTTCACCCATTTATTGCCATCCTCTTCTCCTCCCGCTAACACTGATGTTTTTATGACCCACTTTTAAGATCGCTTTGTTATGGCTGTGATGTTTTTTGGAACCGCTAAGTCTGGGATAATGTTATTGATTATTGCCAGGGATCATTTCGTAGAAAAAGACGTGCAGGAGCTCATTAGCATAACTCATTAGCATAACTTATTTGTATATGCCACACACCCTGACATCACCGGAAGTATGTCAGAAGGCAAGAAAGAAAGAAGAGAGAGAGAGAGAGAGAGAGAGAGAGAGAGAGAGAGAAAGAAAGAAAGAAAGAAAGAAAGAAAGAAAGAAAGAAAGAAAGAAAGAAAGAGAGGGGACAGCTACTAATCCAAGCCTCAGAAATACCACTGTTCTGGGAGGATAGCTTCAGTGGTGGCTGAAGCCTTCAGAAGGCTGGTCGCAGGATCAAGGACCTTTCCAGGGGGTGGGGTCATTTTGCTGCAGCCATGACACAAGCAGGCATTCCCCCGCGGAGGGGGTGGGGCTGGCACCAACTCCCAGAGCTGAGCTCCCCTGAGCTCCTGCTCGAAATGACCCCTGATTATTGCCAGTTTTATCTATGGCTATTTTTTTTAAGTTGAGCAGGTCTCCGGAGAGGCACCATACAGATTGGTTAAATGCATGCAAAAAAAAAAATTGGTTTGGTGGGGTTTTTTTTGCATGTTTGTGTGTGTGCGCATGTTTGTGTGTGCGCCGGTGCCTGGAAGTCATGGTGACCTCTGGCAACCCCTACTGGGCATGGAGGATATTCAGACAACTGGCTTGATAGCCTGCCACTGCCCCTGGTATTCCTTGGAGGTCTCCCATCCAAATACTTTCCAGGGTCGGCCCTGCTTAGTTTCCGAGATCTGATGAGATCAGGCTTGCCCAGGCTATCCAGGTCAGGGCTGCATGTGGAATTTTTTTATGTTTATGGGTGATGAATGTAACGCACTGTATGTCGGTCTCCTCTCAAAATCAGTTTGGAAATGCCAGCTGGTGCAGAATGCCATCGCTCAGTTATCTTTGGGAGCTAGATGGAGCATGCGTATTCTCAGGGGTCATTCTGTAGAAAAAGAGGTGCAGGACCTCATTAGCATAATTCATTAGCATAACTTATTTGCATATGCTACACCACTGGGAACTCATATGTACATGTTCAGTACTGGGAACTCATATGTACATGAGTGAATCAACCATCTGCAGCTGCGCTAGGGTTTAAAAAGAGTTTTCCAAGATATTAGGTCAGGGGTGGCCAGGGGTCATTTCGAGCAGGAGCTCGGGGGAGCGCAGCTCTGGGAGTTGGTGCCAGCCCCCCCCCCCCGCGGGGGAATGCCTGCTTGTGTCATGGCTGCAGCAAAATGACCCCGTCCCCTGGAAAGGTCCTTGTTCCTCCGCCCAGCCTTCTGAAGGCTTCAGCCACCACTGAAGCTATCCTCCCAGAATAGTGGTATTTCTGAGGCTTGGATTAGTAGGAGTCCCCTCTCTGCCAGCTCTTTCTTTCTTTCTTTCTTTCTTTCTTTCTTTCTTTCTTTCTTTCTTTCTTCCTTCCTTCCTTCCTTCCTTCCTTCCTTCCTTCCTTCCTTCCTTCCTTCCTTCCTTCCTTTCTTTCTTTCTTTCGACATACTTCCGGTGATGTCAGTCGGTTTAGCATATGCAAATAAGTTATGCTATTTATTTATTTATTTATTTATTTGTTCAATTTATACCCCGCCTAGCCAGCGAACCGGCTCTAGGCGGCTAATGAGTTAGTTATGCTAATGAGTTATGCTAATGAGCTCCTGCACCTCTTTTTCTACGAAATGACCCCTGGGGATGGCCCAACTGTGGCTCGGGAGCCACATGTGGCTCTTTCACACATATTGTGTGGCTCCCAGCCGGGTGGCTGGGGCAGCTAAATATCACTTGCAAACAAATCAATATCATTGGACAAATCAATATCATTATCAATATTTGCTTTTACCCTTTTTGTTATTATTTTGGCAGTCTCATTTAAAGTTAATAAAAACCAAATTTGCATGTTTTCCAATAAAAACATGTAATATTTGTTCATGTCTTGCGGCCCTCAAACATCTGACATTTATTCTATGTTCATATACTGGAAGAAAGCTTCATCCGTACGAGGTGGACCTAGAAGACTTCAGGCCACCAGAAGAAATGTATCCCGGGCTACAGTTAATCAAAAGGTCGCATTACTTTAGAATCTGCCTGCTGATCTTTGCAACATTTTGTTCAGAAGTGAACCTGTCAGATGGTTCCAAGGTGTTTACCTTGGGCAACAGGTGAAATCTTATGCCAGGAGAAGTCCCTGTTTTATTAAGCTTTAAACAAAAAAGTCTACCTGAGGTGTTAATTAGAATCTTGATTCAGGTGCTAACCTCTTTGACTGAAAGCACCCGTTGAGTAATTGCAGGAAAGGGGCCAATTTCAGGCAGAGCAGTAATTACTGAATTAGTAGAAAAGTTCAAGGAGAGCTTCAGATTTCCAGTCATTACCGAGTTTTCGGGGGGGGGGGGGGGATAGAACAGCTAATCCCAGAGGGACTGGACTTCTCTCTCTCTCACCTGTGCACCTTAAAAGGGATAGGCTTTAAGGCAGTCCCCTTCCATTTCCAAGAAAATGGATATCAACAATCAGAAGTGAGCTGGAAAGAAATAATTTTCCTTTCTTATTGAGGTGGATTTCAGCACCAAAGACGAACACTTCTGGTGCAGTTTTTAAAAATGACCTGGTTCCTTGGTTTGGGCTGTGGCGTCTCCGATTACATAGATCTCAGTTGACAGGGCTTGGGGTGACTTCGGTGAGCTGTTGCCTGTTAAGTCTTTGGCTAGGCAGATCGCTGGTTTTACTCAGTGTAAGGCAGGTTCATATAAAAGAAAGCAACATTCGCTGGCAATCAAGATAGGGTTGCCAGCCCCTAGGTCCGGGTGGGGGATTCCCCGGTTTCATGGGCTTCTCCCCACTGCAGACCAGCTGGCTGGCGGGGGAAACCCTGCCCCTAAACTGTGCAACCTTGCTGTGCAATGTCCCCGATGTGATGACATCACCCAGTAGTGACGTCATCACACTAGGGACATCGTGCAGGGACACTCTGGTATTTGGGCAAACTCTATGGTTCGAGGGTGAAAAAACATAGAATTTCACCCAAATACCAGAGCACTCCTGCACGACGTCCCCGACGCGATGATGTCATTTCTGGGTGATGTTATCACGTTGGGGACGTTGCACAGAATCCCCACCCACCTTTGGAATGCCCCCCATATCCCCCTGCCAGAATGACTAGGGGACCTGGCAACCCTAGACAAAGTTCATTCATGCCATAGTATTCCCTATTACTATTTATGGGTGTAAAAGTTGGACAATGAAGAAAGCTGACAGGAAGGAAGTTGATTCATTTGAAATGTGGTGTTGGAGGAGAGTTTTGTGGACACTGTAAGGTGCCAAAAAGACAAATAAGCAGTTTCTAGATCAAATTGAACCTGAACTCTCCCTAGAAGCTAAAATAACTAAACTGAGGCTATTGTACTTTGGTCGCATTACAAGAAGATGAGAGTCACTGGAAAAGGCAGTAATGCTAAGAAAAGAGGGAGACCCAACAGGAGAAGGATGGACTCCATCGTGGAAGCCGTGGTCCTCCGTTTGCAAGACCTGAGCAAGGCTATTCGTGAGAGGACATTTTGGAAGACATTAATTCATAAGGTCGCCATAAGTTGGAAGCGAATTGACCGCAGTTAACATCCACCCACCCATTCAGATGCTTTGAAAAGAAACTCTCAAGACTGACTGATACTGCCGCAAATGGTGAGCATGTCCAGACACTGATGCAGTCCCACAGTTACAAACAGTGCTCCTATGTGGCCCAGGTTTGTGGCAGCAGTACCCAGCAGGAGCCCTGTAAACACAACAGAACACACACACACACTCAGAGCCACCGTTACAGTTGCCTACTTTTAAACTGGTCCCACAGGCAGTCCCTTTAATGCTAGTTTGATCTCCAGCAAGGACTCGGTAACATTAGGTGCCTCCGTGCCCTGAAAAACTTCAGTTTCTTATTTCCATCCTCTTTTTTTGCCAGGAAGTTGCAGCTGATTTATGGTGACTAGGGTTGCCAGCCTCCAGGTGGGGCCTGGAGATCTCCCGCTTTTACAACTGATTTCCAGCTGAGAGAGATCAGCTCCCCTGGAGAAAATGGCTGCTTTGAAGGGTGGACTCTGTGGCATTGTACCATACGGAGGCTTCTCTCCTCCCCAAACCCCGCCCTCTCCTGGATCCGCCCCCAAAGTCTCCAGGTATTTTCCAACCCAGACTTGGCAACCCTACTGGTGACCCTGGAGGTTTTTCAAGGCAGGAGACAAACAGAGGTGGCTTACTGCTGCCTGCCTCTGTGTAGCAAAATTCTGGACTTCCTCGGTGGTCTCCCATCCAAGTACTAGCTGAGGCTTCTGTACCTTATGACCCTACTTTAATTTTGCTCAATCTCTGGCCAAAGACCCTAACGAAAATTAATAAAGACCAAAGAGAACTAATTGAGATACTCATTACAGCAGCAAGTATACAATTGCGGTAAATTGGAAAGAAACCTCTAAGCCTTCATTGAGCACATGGCACGCCAAGATATGGGACTTTTTTATCTTAGATAAAATAGCGGATAAGTTTGAGAATAGAGACAAGGGGGAAAGCACCAAAAGCCAAATGTTTAAATGGGAACCGATTTTAGATAGTAACCCTAATCCAAGTAACAGACATCTTCCAAAAAATTGGATAAAAGATTCTACATTATACTTATGGTTGTAAACGGTGTTATGAACACAATAGTTAGTGTTTAAATAAGATAAATAAGGTTGAGTTATATGCTATTTTTCAAATGTAAAACGACTGAATTTCACAATGATATATTTGTTGACACTCAAGTTAGCAATGTTTAACAGGTTATGTGGTTTTTCTCTGCATTAATTTTATTCTGTACCCTTTTAACCCTTCAATAAAAAATTAAAAAAAAAAAAAGTACTAGCTGAGGCTGACCCTGCTTAGCTTCCGAGAGCAATCTTCTAAGCTATCCAAACTAGGCCTCTATGAAAGTAAGAGGATATTTTTCTCCTGGCCAGTTGGCAGCCACAGCTAATGCAAATGTGCATGAGCGCTCAGTGTGCAATGAGGAAGGGGAAGTCTAGGCGGGCCTCCTGTATCCCCATCCAGCCTCTCCAAAAATCGTGACTCATTCTTCGCTGCCTCATCTCCTACCTTTCGCTTGCTGGAAATACCTTTCTCTGTTGTTTTTGAAAGATGCGAGAAGGGTTGGGGGGTGGGGGAGAACATGTTAAGTTTCGAACCTGTGCCTCTCCATTTGATCCCCTCTTAAACCTTCTTTGACATGTCGAGAAGCCTGTGATGTAGGTGTCCTTCAGGTGTGTGGGCTGCCATGTTAGTTGGCAATGTTTACTTTGGGAATTTAAGTGTCTGAACATTTATAATATCTAAAAGGATCTCTGAGCTCTGGCATGAGGCAACATGCCGCCCAGGGGCAAACAATGGGTAGAAATGGAAGAACTTGTCTCTCCTTAAGCTGACGAAGACATAAAGCCCCAGAAGGTGCAGGCATTCAGATTTTGAAAGTGAACAACGCTTGCAGGGTGGGAGAGTATTCGAAGATCTGTATTTGTGGTTCCCACTGTGTATTTGCAGTTGCTTGTTTCTGAAGTCTTATACATGTGCATCTTTTCCACAGCCCTAAACCTGCATTTTTCAAAGCTCTGTACCATTACTTGACATCTGCTTCATTCACAGTTTTTGTGAACTGCAAAGACTACACATCCCATGATGCTATGCAGCCATGGATGAAATGGGAATGTCCCGGAACAGCCAGGCATGTGTACAGGGGCACACTTATCAGCACATATTTGAATGGCTCATAGTAGCCTGCTTTTGTCAGATCTTGGAAGCTAAGCAGGGTCAGCTCTGGTTAGTATTTGGATGGGAGCCCACAAAGGAAGTCCAGGGCTGCTGTGCAGAGGCAGGTAATAGCAAACCACGTCCGAACATCTCTTGCCTTGAAAACTCTATAGGACCAAAAACATCACTTGCTTCTTTGTCCGTTAATTAAGACTCTTCCAGGATATCTTTGTTCTGGGTATTTTTGGTCCTTGCAATGGAGTTCACGCCGTCCTCCTACATTGGGGTTGGGTGGGTGAGGGGAGAGATCCAGATTAGATTTCTTGTTTTAACAGCAATTTTACAATCGTTTAATAACTTTTCACGAATGTAATTTCCTTTTCCAATGACAAATGATATATGAACTTTCTGCCTTGGCTGCTGAACTTTCTGCCTTGGCTGCCAATTGCCTGGAGGGGGAAAAATTCCCTTTAACAGAGGCTCAATTGGATGTTATTTCCCTCTACGTCATGAAAAGCTTCAGTTGCCTATTTTGACACAGCCAGTCTCCTTTAAAGGGACAGGACTTTTTCCCTCTCCAGGCCTCCGGGCGACTCCTTTCCTGTTCAATTACTCTTATTGTTCAAACCTTAGATTCACATCATCTGCCAGAATATCAGTTTCTGCTTTTTTCTAAACAAATGATTATTTGTTTTGGAACATTCCTGTGACAAGGTTTGGCTTCATTTACCAATATGGTAGTACAGCTGAATTCATGGTGGTCTCTGGCGACCTGTTTGGTATAGTGGTTAGGAGCGCGGACTCTAATCTGGGAGAACCGGGTTTGATTCTCCCCTCGTCCACATGCAGCTGCCGGTGTGACCTTGGGTCAGTCACAAGTTCTTTCAGAGCTGTTCTCTCAGGAGCAGTCCTGGAAAGAGCTCTCTCAGCCACACCTACCTCACAGGGTGTCTGTGGTGGGGAGGGGAAGGGAGATTCTGTAAACCGCTCTGAGATTCCTTTGGGTAGTGAAGGGTGGAGTATAAACTCTTCTTCTTTTTCTTCTTCTTCTTCTTCACATAAGAACATAAGAGAAGCCAATGTTGGATCAGGCCAGTGGCCCATCCAGTCCAACACTCTGTCACACAGTGGCCAAAAATACCAGGTGCCATCAAGAGGTCCAGCAGTGGGGCCAGGACTCCTCCTCCTCCTCCTTCTCTTCTTCACATAAGAACATAAGAGAAGTCAATGCTGGATCAGGCCAATGGCCCATCCAGTCCAACACTCTGTCACACAGTGGCCAAAAATACCAGGTGCCCTCAGGAGGTCCAGCAGTGGGGCCAGGACTCCTCCTCCTCTGTTTATTCCAGACTGAACCTTTCCTATCCTCTCTGCTGGGAGAGGTCCAGACTCTACAGCTTAACAAACCTATCCGCGGATTACGTCCTCACAATTAATATGCCTTAAGCAAACGTCAGCCCACATTCCAAGCGATCAGCCTTACTAAGGAATGGTGAGCCAGTGCTGACATGGAAAGAAAAGCTATTTTTAACACACACATACACACCCCTTAACAACAGGTGTCAATCTGTCACCCCTCCCCCCTGCCCTTCACTACAGGTGTCAATCCTGCTATCTGTTTTGTTATTGAAGTTGTCTGTCCGGTGAACCAAGGGAGCAGGGGCGGATCGGCCATTGAGGCCACTTGGAAAGTCTTTGAGGGCTGATGGCCTGGGGGACCGCTGTGAGTCTGGAGTGGCCCCGCATGTAGTGGGTGGGAGTCGCCACCACCACCACCAGTTGGTGGCTCCTGAAAGGGACAAGAGTAGAATTCCCAGCCTCCTGAAGGCTTACAGTAGCTGGGGTTGGTGGATGAAAAATCAACAACCACCACTGCCACCACGATATAATGACGAAAAGTCCATTCAGTTTTTTGCACATGAAAGCTCATACCTTGAGTAAACTTTTGTTGGTCTTAAAGGTGCCACTGGACTCTAAATTTGTTCCAAAGCATCACTGTTTCTTTCAAAATGGAAAGGTACCCAGCCATTTGCTGCAAGGTGACAATGGCTGAGGATACCAGCCAGTAGTATAGATACTTTATAAATATAAATAAACAAGCAGAAGGACCTGCGATACTTGCTGGGGGGGAGGTGACCCTCTCTCCCCTCCCTCCCCCTGTCCTCCCCGGCTGCGCGCTGAGCCTCTTCCCCTCCCTCTCCCCTCCCTCCCCCTGCCCTCCCCAAAAATCGGCACTACCCGAGGGAGGGAGGGAGGGCAAAGAGGGTGCTTTGAGTCCTGTCTCCTTGGGAAGTCTCAGAGGCTCCGGCAGGCACACAAGTGGCCCAGGCAGGTTCCTCTGGCACCAATCCGCCCCCGCCGGCTCCTCCACCGCATGTCTGAGGCACGAGAAGCAGTGAGAGGGCGACTCCACCAGCCCAGAAGCCGCGAGGCAGGCGAGCCTCCCAGAGAGGAAGGGTGGGTGAGTGAGTGAGTGAGTGTATGAATGAAGTGAGGGGTGGGAAGCCCAGAGGGAGGGAGGCAAGCAGAGTGCTCACGCTAGGGAGGCCCGGTCTTCTTGGCCGCCCGGCCTCCGGTGCTCGTGTCTTGGGCAGGTCTTCTAAGGGGAAGAAGGGGGACCCACAATACTCGGGGGAGGGACTATTCCAAACCTCCTCCCACCCCCCTCAGCAGGGACAGTGGCACGGTGGGCCCACCAATCTCTCCCCTGCCCCTGCTTGCCCAGCGAGGCCCATGCAGTGTAGAGCCGTGGGGCTCGCCAACCTTTCTCTGCCCCCCACCCTGGCTTGCCCTGGTGAAGTCCACAGCTCTGTGCTGCACAGGCCTTGCCAGCCTCTCTCCCCCTCGCCCCAGATTGCCCTGGTGAGGTCCGTGGCTCTGCGCCATGTGAGCCTCGCCAATCTCTCTCCCCCTGCCCTGCTTGCCCTGGCAGTTCCCAAAGCATTCCCTACACATGCGCAGGGAACGCTCTTAAACTTTTCAGGGGATTTAAATATCCCCGAATATTTTTAAAAAGTTTTTAGATTTTTCTGGGGCCCCCCCGCGTGTAGACTCCCCCCACATGTAGAAAAATCTCCCTGCCCCCCAGGTGCTCCCCTGTGCAGATTTAGATATCCGCACACGGGGGTGCCTTCGGAATTAGAATTATAGATATGGACGTGTTTCCACTGAGCAAAGGATGATGCAAGTATCTCTGATTCTACACCCCTAAATTAAAAAAAATGCAGATAGCAGGTTATCAATATGAATTTATACATTAAAAAATTTTTCTTACTCCACCTTTCTATTAAAAAATACACAAGACAACTGAAAACATCATAAAACAACAGTCCAATAAAAGAATAATAGGAGAGGGAGCGGGATATAAATTTGATAAATAATAATGATGATAATCATTCGATTTGCAAAAAAATGCAAATGGGTTTAACTGGTGAGTGCTGAACCTGAACCTTGCCTTGCCCTGAATGGCCAGGGGTAGTCGGATCTCCTTAGATTTTGGGAGCTAAGCAGGGTCGTCCCTGGTTAGCACTTGGATGGGGGGGGGCGGAACCAAGGAAGTCCAGAGCTGCTACACAGAGGCAGGCAATGGCAAGTCACCTCTGTGTGGCTCTTGCCTTGAAAACCCTACCGGGTTTCCATAAGTCAGCTGTGACTTGACAGCACTTTACACACACTTTACCTACCTAGCTAAAAATGGCCTACCAGCTTTTAATGGCAGCCCATCATCTGCTAGGTAAACATCTTTCTTCTGCTGACTGTATGGCTGCAGTCAGACGTGCCCTTTGGCATGGAGGGGAAGTGGTCCTATTTCCTCCGGTGGAATTTGACACAGAGTCGTGCAATCACACATCCCATTTTGCTGCGGGCTCAGACCATCACTGTGTGATCAGATGGCATGTTCAGGCAATAGGTGTTGGGTTTTGCCTTTTTGCGTGCATGTGCATAAACGAGGAATCGAACTCCTGTGCAAAGAGTTCTCCATGGAGTTCTCCAGGGACCAATTATGTAGTTATGCGCATATTACTAAGCAGGGAGGAAATGGACTGAGCAATCCATCCCGATGGCCTGAGTACGTGCTTGAGTGATCAGACTAGGGAAAATCCATCTGTGTCCTGTCAGCAAGTGATAGGACTGGACTTTCCTCGGTGTCTTTTAACTCTGTTTCTGTGGCGGGGCAGCACGAGTTGCCGACAGCTGCAGGACATTTCCCAGCTGTTGCTGCCTGATTGTGCACTTTAGATCCATCAGGCATTCGCAGCTCAGTCAGATCTAAAGGCACACCTGACCACAGCCTATATATGTATATACTTGGCCCAGGCTAGACAATATCATATCTTGGAAGCTAAGCCCTGGCTAGTACTTAGATGGGAGACCACAAATGAAGGCTCTACAGAGGAAAGCAATGGCAAACTACCTCTGCTTCTCACTTGCCTTGAAAGCCCCTTGCTGGGGTTGAGATAAGTCAGTTGTGACTGACAGCACTTAATGTATTAGGTACGTATATACTTGGCCCATGATAGACAAGCAGATCAGCCCTGGGTAGTACTTGGTTGGGAGACCACCAAGGAAATCCAAGGTTGCTACGCGGAGGCAGGCAATGTTAAACCACCTCCGTTCTTCTCTTGCCTTGAAAACCCTATGGGGTCACCATGAGTCAGATGTGACTTGCTGGCATTTTCCACCATCAAACTTGAACCCACCCAGTAAGGGATTCTGGTCCATGCCTCACAGGCAAATCTTAAGAGATAGGAAGGATCCAGGCTGCACAAAAACGATTCAGAGTTGCATTAATTTACTCTCCTGCTTTCGCTTTCGAATGACTCACCTGACGCATGACTAAGTGCATGCAACGTGCCCCATTGATTCAGGGCTGCCCTCAGACCTGTTGGGTGGGGAACATGATGCACAACTGTGCACAATACACCTACGATACACAGACAGGATATTTGTGAAATGGGAGACTTACTTTTATGGATAGGTGTCCAAAAAGTGCAGTTCTAACATGCAGGAAGGCAATAATTTCTGTTGAACTGAAGCAGCAAGTTTTGTGCATCCCTTTAGCAAGCCCTGAACTCAAGTTACAGATCTTTCCTGCCCCTCACAAACAGGCAATGCACCTGAGGCTACATGACACTGCAGAGGGGAAAGTGAAAACACGAGCTGTCTGTCTATTCCTCTCATAACTAAAAGGGTGGGGAAGGGGAAGGAGATCGGGAGGGAAGATCAAAGAGCTCCCTTCCTCTCTCCCTGACACTAGCCCCAAGGCTCTGGTGGCCTCCAAGGCTTCCCTTGTTCTTTAGGATCTGCAACTTGTCCCATGTCAATCAAGATTACAGCAAAGAAGAAAAAGAAGATATCCATCCTGGTGGAAGGGCCATAGCTCAGTTTCATAGGCGTTGCGTGTAGAATGACTTGGTTCGCTCCAGCTGAAAGGATCTGCAAGGCCTCTGCTTTAGAGAGGAGACCCTTGCTTTCCTGTTGGGCTAGCCTCGGTGTCCAAACTGTCTCCCTCAGGGGTGTAGACTTTTGGAAATTCCGGGGGGCGGGGGCTCCTTAGCGTGCACGCAAAGCGCATGCGCTCACTGGGGCAATGTCCCCCCCCTGGGAAACCACTGCGCCTCCCCGGGCCCTTCTGAGGCCCGCCAGCTGCTGCCGCCAGTGCCTCTCTCCCCCCCCCCTCGGCCACCCCTTCCCTCTTCCTCTCCAGCAGCAGCGGCCGGGCCTCGGAAGGACCCGGGGAGGCGCGGCGGCAGGCACTCCGTTTTGCCGGGGGTGGCTGAACCCCCCCCTGGGAAATTTCGGGGGTGGCTCAAGCCCTCAAGCCGCCCCCCCGTACTCTACGCCTATAGTCTCCCTTTGTGCAAGCCAGCCCCCCAGGGAAAATCATGGAACAGTTCTGAGATGCATTGAGCACTTAGGAAATGGAAGACATAGCCATGCCACAGACTTAAACTATTTCTACAGTGACCTGTTTGTCCCGCACTTTCTCCAAGTAGCTCAGGTAGGCCTACACGGTTCTCCCATCCTCCATTGTATCATCACAACTGTTATTGTGGGAACTTAGTGTTGGAAGAGAAGACCAAGACACTGTCTCAAGCCTCAGCCTCCAAGGGGTGGCAGGTTGCAAACAAGTCAGTGAGACAGACAGGCAGACTGTGGGTGATAAGTATTGGAGTTGGGAGTCCATGGAATAGTGAAACAGCTAGATCTTTATTGCTGGTCCGGATGAAGCATACAACCCAGGGCTCGAAGCCCTCCTTTTATGCTGGTCAGGGACAATCCCCTGACCTCACCCAACTGGCCTGATAGGCTATTAGAAGTCTATTTACATTTCATAGGTTCCCTGGGAAAAACCTAGGTACAGGATTGGTGGCCGGTTTGAATCCACCTGGCCTTTGTTCTCCCTGGCTGAAGCTCAGGTAGTTTCTTGGCCATGTGCTCTGGCCATGCTCTGGCCATGTGCTCTGGCCATGCGGTCGCAATTAAGAGAGCACATGGCGACCGCATGGTCAATACATAACAGTGGGTTTTCTTCCTGTTTACTCTCCTGTCTCTGTCCCATTGAAGGAGACTGATAGATCTCAGGGAAATTGCCTCCCTTCCTTCCATTCCCTCTCTCACACCCCACCTTGTCTCTTGCACACGTGACAGAGAAGGAGCACACTGCTGTCTTCTTTGGCACGATGGATGCGGGGTCTCTCTCTGGATCCATGCCCATCTAAGGTAGTTTAGATTAGTTCTGTCTCTACCTCTTAAGCTTCACTATCTAGAACAGGGGTGTCGAACTCATTTGTTATGAGGGTTGGATCTGGCATAAATGAGACCTTGTTGGGCCGGGCCATGTGTGTCATAAAATGTAATGCCTGGTAGCGGAGATATAAAATTCATAAAGGACACAAACACAAAGGTTTTTTTTAACTTAAAATAAAAACATGCTTAAAACATCTGTATTCTTGCAATATTTTGTTTAGTTAACAGTCTCTGATAACTGACACCTCTTGATTTGAATTGCTACATCAAAATGTCTGTGCTGTTGCAATCTTTGAGTATGCTGTTCAGGTGTGTATCTGTAAGCTGCAAACCTACTTTTGACTTATTGACGTTCACCACAGAGATCTCATGCTCAGAGTTCTGAGTCTAGGACCCAGGGGAAAACATGAAATGGCTGAGCAATTGAGTGAGTCTGGCAAAGCAAGCTATGATGCAGCAGCAGCAACGGAACTGGAAGCAGGAGATGGCCAGTTCCAGTGCGGGCCTGATAAAAACCCTCCGGGGGCCTGATCCGGCCCCTGGGCCACATGTTTGATACCTCTGATCTAGAATGGAGGCCCTAAATAAAAGGACTATTATTAGCTAGCCACTGCAATGTGGCTCTATGTAACTTTCTAATTCTGCCAGCACACTGGGAACAAAGGGCTTCTACTGCAGGTAGCCCAAGTGCACTCTGCTAAGTTGAGAAGGGATACTGGACTAAGTAACCAGTTACTCCCAACCCTAAGGAAGATCGTCCAGGTTCCACAAAGATGTTAGCTGCTTGTGAGGAGTCGGAGCATGTTTATTTACATATAATGCAACTAGGGCTTAAAGGTTCTAAATGCAACGACCCCAGCAGCCATCTTAACAACCACAACTTGGCTTCTCCTTCTTAGATGCCACCAGGAGGCAGATTAGGGTTGCAGCCTCCAGGTGGCACCTGGAGATCTCCTGCTATTGCAACTGATCTCCAGACAACCAAGATCAGTTCCCCTGAGAGCAGATGTAAATTGTAAATTTCATATACAAAGGTTAGTTTTTATAGAGTCATATAACATCAGTACGGTCCCAATCTAAAGATAAGCCAATGTCTAACGGAGAGTCCCATATAGGATATAACTTCTCACAGGCTGATTCTGCATTGACTTCTCCCTCCGTTGTTTTATGAAACCCATGTTGGAACAGAAATTAGCCTCTGCATTGCATGCTGGTTTCACTTCCTTTGATCATCGGATTTTATTAGGGTTGCCAAGTCCCCCCAGGGAGTGGGGAAACCCCCGCTTGACTGGTCCGCTCCCTGCTGGCCCAGATTGGGCCGCCAGGGGGAACCCCACCCCCAAATTGCCGGGCTGCGGAGACGTGCCCAGCGTGATGACGTCACCCGGAGGCGACATCATCATGTCAGGCATGTTGGGGGCGGGACCTCTATAATTTGAGGGGAAACCATAGAGTTTCCCCTTGAATTATAGAGTGTCCCCCCAAAACGTGCCCGACACGATGACGTCCCTTCTGGGCTTTATGCCAATAAAGGTATATGTATGTCACTTCCAGGTGACATCATCATGGCGCATGCACCTCGTGCGCATGCCAGAACACTCCTGGACTTGAGAGGACTCCCCCCGCTAATTTATAAGTAAGACTTGGCAACCCTAGATTTTATGGAACCCTCCACATTCCATGTTGCTTTCGCTTTCTTTAATCATCAGATTTTATGGTACTTTCTGCAGAGATTTACGGTCATTCAGAGGTGACTTTGCAGTCACTGCTGCATAGCTCCGAGGTATATGAATGTGGTTTTGAGCTACACTTTTCCCTCCAAGTTGAGAAAATGGGGTGCGAAGGCTACCTCTTTAAAGAAAGATTCCCAGAGGAGCCTCAGCAGAAAAACATTGCCTCAGAGGGCAGATTAGGTAAAGGATGATGGGAAAAGGTATTTATTGTAGGATGATCTAACTTGGAAAATCTGTTAGGTCCAAAGTCCATGATGCACTTTTTAACAAGCTGGTGTATTATGAAGCTTGGCCCTGAGGCTGAACTGTATTCCCTCAGGGCTCTCTTTGCTTTCCATTGTGCCCAAAGCATTTGTCTCACTGATTTTTCTGTTTTCCCAGCATCCCTTTGTTTCCCTGATTCCGTACCTTTCTTTACTTAAAAGTATTTCTAACCCACCTCATAACTGAAATGGCCCTGGGAAGCTGTTATTTGCTCCATTATGAAAAATTACATGTATTGATGGGTTATACATAATTTTCTCCAACAGGGCGAATATATATTCCTGGTCTCCGGAGACGAAGATCAAGATAATTCATCTCTCCCCTTATAATAAAAGCAATTTCAGGTGGCAACATTCTATGCATGGCAAAATCAGTTGGCTCCCTGAACTGCCACTCAAAAGGGGTCCCTGGGCAGGCACTGGCTGCGTTGCTGCAGTCCTGCCCACAGAGGCATGACACATCAAAATTCGCACCAGCCAAAATTCACCTCAGGTTCAACTGAAGAGAGAGGACAACATTTGTCTCAGCAGGAGAGAGCACGCTACTTGCCTCAGAAGAGAGGACACCATTCACCTGACCTTTGCCGTATGACAGAGCATCCCACTGGTGGGTCCTTCACAGGAGTGAGGCAGCCTGCCTCGCCCGGTTAGTTCTTGCTTGAGGGTGGAGGGAGCACCGCCACTGGCCTTACTGGGCCACTGTGGCCTTGACCGGGGAACCACGACCAGCCTGCCTTGCTCGGGGGTGGGGGGTGGGATGGAAGGGCCGCCGACCTTGCTAGCCCATTGTGGCCAGCCTGTTTCGCTTGGGGGGTGGGATGGGAAGGCTGCCACTGGCCTCGCTGGCCCACCTCAGCCTTTGCCGGGTGGGCTGCGGGCAGCCGGCTGCACCTGGGAGCTGCTCAGTGTGGGGGGGAGCCATGGCTAGCCTCGCTGGCCCACCTTGGCCTTCGCTGGGTGGGCCGTGGGTGCCCAGCCACACCCAGCGAGTCCCTGCTGGGGGGGGCACCACAGCAGATTGACACTGTATGCCGATGGCCAGGACACTGAGCCAGAGCCTCTTTCTAGAGCCCGTTGTATTTATTTTCACAATGGGCCTTATTCTTAGTAGTATAATAATTCATACTCTGGTATTTCCCATTCCTGGGTATGGATATGAAACTTGGGCAATGAAGAAAGCTGACAGGAAGATAATTGATTCACTGGAAATGGGGTGCTGGGAGACTGCCAAAAAAGAGAAACAAGTGGGTTCTAGATCAGTGGGGCTGCAGTGGCTCAAGTGGTTAAGGTGCTGAACTGCAGACTGGAAGGTCGGTAGTTCAGCAGTTCGAGACCCGAGTGCTGCATGACGGAGTGAGCCCCCGTCTCTGGTCCCAGTTCCTGCTAACCTAGCAGTTTGAAAGCAAAAAATTGCAAGTAGATAAATAGGTACCACTTTGGTGGGAAGGTAACAGAGTTCCATGCGCCTTGGTGTCTAGTCATGCTGGTCACATGACCATGGAAACGTCTTTGGACAGCACTGGCTCTTCAGTTTGGAAACGAAGATGAGGACCGCATCCCTAGAGCCGTATCCGACGGGCTTTTGAGCAAGGGAAACCTTTACCTAGATCAAATTAGTGGTACCTGTGTAACCCAGGCTAGCCCAATCTCGTCAGATCTTGGAAAGTAACCAGGGTTGTCCATGGCTAGTGTTTGGATAGGAGATCTCCAGGGCATCCCATGGTCATGGTGAGGTGGAGTAAGTTAATGGCAAAATACCTCTGAACATCTCTTGCTTTGAAAATCCCACGGGCTCACTGTAAGTCAGCTGTGACTTGACGGCTGTTCCACCATGAGATCAAATCAAGCCTGAATTCTCCCTAAAAGCTAAAATGACTAAACTGAGGCTATCAAACTTTGGTCATCCCATGAGAAGACTCACTGGAAAAGACTAGAAAAGAGCATCTGGTTGGCCATTGCTGGAGATCAAGTGTAGACTGAGTGAGAGTTGGGACGATCCATCAAAGCAATTCTTAGGGGAACATTTTGGGGCAGAGAAACAAGATGGCTCCGTCATGCTGGACAATCCAGAGTTAGACTCCAAGGGATTTTCATAGGAATGGAAAGTGCTCCCGATAAGACACATTTTAGCATTCTGGACTATCTGACTTGTGAGCTGCACCACTAATGGGTACCTGTCTAGGAAATAACCTCTTGAATATATATATATATGTACCTGTCTAGGAAATAACCTGAAATAATGCCTGAAATAAATGCCTAGGAAATAATGCCTGAAATAAATTAATCAGCAGATTTGATTAAATAGTATAGACATAAGCTAGGTACACTGGAGAAAGTAACAAGATTAACTCTACTCATCAAAAAATGAAAAAAATATCCCCCCAAAGCAAGGAGAACCCGGGGGGGGGGGATTAGCAGGTGTTGCAAATAATCAAACCTAGATCAATGATGAATTGGGCTTCTTGAGTACATAATCAGATCACACACATTGGAGAGTACTGATGATGGAAGGTTTTAAAAAGAAATTTCCCTCCAGCATTCAAAATACATCCGTAATAATACTGTTTAGACTGCTTGGTTGCTGAAACTTTCCTCATGTGCGTGAGCTTATGGCTACATTGCTGCCTACGACTCTTTAACTGACAGCACTTCTTGCAGTCGCGCGGCATGCTTCTGTTTTCATCTGCACCTTCCCACAGTTGTGCTGCATGCTTTTGTTTCCATTTGCACCTTCTCACAGTCGCACTGCATGCTTTTATTCTCATTGGCACCTCCTCACAGTCGCACTGCATGCTTTTATTCTCATTGGCACCTCCTCACAGTCACACTGCATGCTTCTGTTTTCATCTGCAACTTCTCACGGTCACACGGCGTGCTTTTAGTTCTCATCTTCACTTCTTAGTTTTTTTTTTCCATTTATCTTTTAGTAATGGGGAAGATAATTCCTCTGTCATCCTTTTGGGAATAATCTGGGTATCGGGCACACGTACAGCATATACAAGTTTTCAAGTCACTTGGCATGCTATCATCTCAGTAACAACAGCTCTGTGGCATAGGCTGGTATTGCTATAGAGAGAATATTAATGGCACATATGCTCTCTTCATCCTAGAAGGACCATACAGTCATTCTCACATGATCCCCCATCACTCTCTCCTGTAGGTTATTTATAGAGCCAAACCTGCTGGATGTCAGTGGTGGACTGACCCCCTGCATCTCCAAACTGTTCTCTAAGGCCATCTGCCAAGGAAGGGCAATCCTAGTGATTTTGGGGCCCCAAGCAAAGGTCAAGGATGGGGCTTCCATAACCCTCAGCTGACTTGCCTAACTTAACTTGCTAGGAGAAAGAGAAGGTCAAGAGGAGGACAAGGATGGTCATGGATGGGGCCAGGGCAGGTGCTGATGCACAGGTTCCGGCATGGAAGAGAAGGACTTTGTGACCTCATGTGCTGGCTTCCTGGCATGCAGCTGCAACTGCAGCCTGCCTGGTACATGAGGGTTGGGTGGCCAGGTGGCTGGACAGGTAGAAGGGAGGGTTGGGGGGGGCAACATCGCAGGGACAAAAATTAGAAATGCAGCCTCATGTACATTCAGGAAGCTCTTACCAGAAGAGACAAAGGGTAGCTCTAGGAATCACTGGAAACTCTATTATGGTAGAACCACAGAGTTTCTGGTGAGTCCTAGAGCTACTATGGAAGTGACAAAGGAATTGTTTTTTTGGGGGGGGGGGAATCTATAGTTTCAGCTTTGTCACTTTCAGTAACTAAATGAGGCTGTGCTTTGAAAAAATGTCTGCCACCACCAAGCGGTGGTGGGCAATGGGGTCTGGGAATAGGGAATGTCCCACCCCCACCTCAGTTTTGGTAGCCCTGGCAGGTGCAGGATGGTGGCTGGGGCCCTTCTGTCTGCCCTACAGCTGATCTGCAACCCAAACTCCAGCCTCCATCCCTCACTGTCACTAGGTCATGCTGCCACTTGAGTAGCGGCCAGCTGACATGGTAGACAGCTGTAGGGTGGTGGAAGCAGCCTTAGCCTCCATTACATTAATCACTTCTGGATGGTGGGGGGAGGGCCTTCAGGGCAGAAGCCACTGTGACTTCAGTAGTGACAAGAGTGAGGCATGGAAGCTGGGGAGGCCTGCTCTCACTGCCCTGCAGCTGCCGGGCCAGCCACTGCAGCCATAACTTAAGGTGGCAAGGTGGTGATGAGGGATGGAGCTAGCATTCCCAGCCTCCAGGTGGGGCCTGGAAATCTCCCACTTTTACAACTGATCTCCAGCTGACCGAGGTCAGCTTCCCTGGAGAAAATGGCTGCTTTGAAGGGTTGACTCTATGGGACTGTACCATGCTGAGGCCCCTCCCCTCCCTAAACCCCATCCTCTCCCGGATCTACTCCCAAAGTCTCCAGGTATTTTCCAAACCAGACCTGGCAACCCTAGATGGAGCCTAGAGGAGCTTGGCAATCAGCTGTAGAGCAACCGGAAGATTCTGTCAACGAGGGTTGCCTGGCAACTGGAGGGAGGGCTGGGGACCTGGTGGGGAGGGCTCCCACAAGTGTGATGCTGTCACTTCCGGGGAAAACCTGAAGTGATGGTGGGTTGCTCTAGGAATACTGGAACTACTTACCATGACTTTGAGATTTTCCCTAGAAGTGACATCATCATGCCTCCCATGCCTGGAGATCAGTTGTAATCCCAGGAGGTCTCCAGCTACCCCCCTAGAGGTTGGCAACCTGATTCCCAATGCTTCCTTGCAGTGTCATGGAGGACTTCAGCCAGTGCCCCATTTCTTCTTATCTTTCTGTTCTTTTAACCCAAAGGTCTTGAACCGATCGAGATCCAGCCCTCTTACAGGCAGTCACCGCAGCTAAATATATAGCAAACTGCTGAGGTGGCTTTCTGATCCTCATCTTCGAGGAAAAACTAGATGATTTTTTGAGATGATAAATTCACATAACCTATTAAAAGGGAGGACAATACCCCTTTCTCTCAAATCAGACCAGATTTCACGCTCTAATAAAATACATTTTGGGGGGGCTTCGGACAACACCAGATATATTGTAGCTCCGGCAGGCTAACTTTCGTCTCTAGTCTCCTTTCTAGCCATCATGGAGCGTTTTCTCTAGCCAGGTGTTGTATACTCCCCTCTGCAGTATTGGATGGGAGATACACATTAGAGAGGGTTCGTCTTTGTGGTGCTGGTGTTGTTGAAACAAACAAGCATGTTACGTTCTCCTGCTGGTTCTATCAGGCAATACATGTTGAATTTACTCTCCCTCTGTGCAAAAGGCTCCCGGGCTACTCCGGCTCTGAGTTTTTAAGGAAGTTTCTTATGGGCATCAATTTGGAGACTACGGCTTCTTGTGCAAGGGTTTTTTGCAGCTGCCTGAAAAATTCGCAAAGATATTCTACGCAGCCCTACAATTTTTTAACAATATTCATTTCCATCTGTAATTATCTATATTATACCATTTTACATAGCCCTTCTATTTACTTATTGGTTTATTATTGATTAATTTATAATTCTGGCATACTATGTATTGTGATTTGCGCTGGTCGTTGGCTGTATTAATAAATTAACTAACGAATGAATGAACAATCTAAGGATTCAGGCTGACCAGAACCATGTTTACGAACTCCGTCCATATACACTATGCCTGTGAATTGGTGTTTCAGTATGGCAACGCCACATTCAATCCAGGACTAGACTCTTGCTTATGGAAAAATGCCTTCAGGTCTCCTGACCTGGACCTCCTTCTGAACCAGAAACCCAAACATCAGCTAAAAGAACGAATCCCAGCCTTATTAGCCCCCCTTTCCAAAAGGCTGAAGGGGAAGACGCCGTTTAATTAAACGCTTTCAGATCTCTAACCCCCTAAGCACTTCTCTCTCTCCCCCTCTCTCCCCATAATTAAATGAACCATTGATACATATATGATAATATTATCTCCCCATCTCCCTGGGTGTACGCCAGAAGCAGTCCTATTATCAAAACACCTCGGAAGCAGCACTGACAAACAAATATTACGGGTGACAGTTTCCCACTGAATTGGGACAGACGTCACAAGAAGCTGAGCGTTGTAACTTGGTTTTAGCGGGCTCGGTACAGATGTAAGGTTACTCACAGATCAGCCTCCGTTTGGATGCTTCCTTCTGCTTCGTTGCCCACATATGGGTTTGTTGAGCATGAATGATTAATAACGGAATCTTTTTTTTTTGAAATGCCGGATGATGCACCAATTGTTGTCAGGTTATAAATATGCTCCTTCTAATTGCATAGTTACCATTTACTATACCGCATGGATCCACAGAGTAATAATTGCTCAAGAACAGTTTGCAACCCTTCATTGGGTTCGTGGGGCATAGATTCAGGAAAGAAAGCGATTTTTTTATTTTAAAAAAATCAATGGTAATTAGGAAATCATTCACCAAGCTAGGCTCGGTGCAAGGAATTTCTTGCGCTGACCATTTGAATGTGGGATTCAGGGGTTTGTAAAGAAGGGATCGGAGGAGTTCAAGCAGTCAGTGATAACTCACATAGGGGCAAAGAGGATCTTTCTTCCCACGAGGTTTGACTACTTCATATGGATGAAAACACCAGCAACCAGCCAGGAGATGATGAGGCATCTGTTACAGCTTCACTTTCACTGAGAGGCTGTGCTAACACGATGATGCCCTCAGGCCCAGGAAAATTTGCATGGTAAATGAGCTGGGCTCATCTCCAGCAAATGGGGTTCTGGATACCTTTCAATGCAGTGGATGCTGTGCTAAGCACAGGGTCACCTGGATGCACAGGCAGAGAGCTGGCTCCAGTCTGGGTCCTAAAAGATGCCATCTCTGGACCCCAATCCCCATTTTCGGAAGGGGAAGAACAATAACCTGTGTTTGCTCCACAGTGGGTGGTGGTGGTATGTGTTTTGTGCAAGAATAACCCAAGATGCAGTCTGGATAAATGGTGCTGTTCTGCTTACTCTTTTTATGATACATTCTATTGATTCTGTTTTGGATAAGCACCTGGGGGGGGGGGGAGGATTTTTACTGGCAAGAAAATGAGATTTTCTACACTGTATCACTGCATCATTTCTGGGCCCAGACTGCTTTGATTTCTTCCGTACATTCTCTTGAGCCATTATTTTCATCTTGTATTCCCCCCAGGTTTTTTTTCTGGTTCTTTTGGGCCCGCTTTTACCCCAGTCTTTTTCTAGCAGTTGGATTTGAGTCACATTTGGTCATGCGTGTAATGTTTCCTGCACTGTTGGTGGTTCCTCCCACTTCCCACCCACTTTCTGTTGATTGGACCAGGACTGTAGGATAACCCCACCCTGTGCTCCCTACTTGTACCTCAATAATTATTTACCTATTTATTATTTGATTAGATTGAATTTATTAGGCCGCCCTTCCCTGCAAGCAGGGCTCAGGGTGGCTTACAACAGAAACAAATACAATAAACAATTTAAAACCAACCTTAAAATACCTAAAACATATCAACAATTAAAACAATATACATTCCAAGATGGTGTGTGTGTGTGTGTGTGTGGGGGGGGATTTTAGCTTCCATGGGCCTCCTAGGGGGGAGGGGTTACAGAGGGTGGAGGGGCTCTGCTATTTGTTGAGGACACTCCAGCTATGACTAAGATCGTCACATAGATATTTTCTGGACCAGAACTGGAAGATGTTCTAATTCAACAGCTATGGATTTGGCACCAGACACATGACTCTCATCTTAAAAGGCCTCATAAACATTCTTCACCCAACTAGTGATTAACACGTGGAATTCATTGCCACAGGAGGTGGTGGTGGTGGCTACAAGCATGGACGGCTTCAAGAGGGAATTAGATAAACACATGGAGCAGAGGTCCATCAATGGCTATTGGCCACAAGGTATAGACAGGAACTCTCAGTCTGGGGCAAGTGATGCTCTGTATTCTTGGTGCTTGGGGGGGAGCAACAATGGGAGGGCTTCTACTGTCCTGGCCCCACTGCTGGACCTCCTGAGGGCACGTGGTATTTTTGGCCACTTTGTGACACAGAGTGTGTGGCTGAATGGGCCACTGGCCTGATCTCTTATGTTCTTACGTGTCTATTAATCTTGCTGCTTAATTCCCCTTTTTTGATCCAGTATTAACTTATTGGTTATTTCATTGTAATATGTAACATTGTAACATGTGTCTATCTGTACCTTGAATTGTTTGACTTCTAAAGAAGGCCCTGAATAGGGCGGAAATGTGTCAGGTCACTGATATTGGCCCTTGTGTTCAGGTCATTTGCACTTTGTAATGAGGTTTTCATTGGGCCCTTATATGTTTTTAACTGTCTTTCTAATAAATACATGTATGTTTGTATATATGTTTGCATATGCCTACCGAAGCAGCCATTTCCTCCAGGGGAATTGATCTCTGTAGTCAATTAATTCCTGGTGTGGCAGAGTTACACGCAGGAAGTATATAATAATATAAAATACGTAACCAAGTTGATACAGTGGGTATGCAGACTGACTGGCTGATCCCCTAGCTACTAATATCTAAATTTTCAATCCACTCAGTCACCGCTGGGGAGAGTCCAAAGAGCTCTGTCACATCTCTCTGGAAAGCACAACACTCACATTCCAGTGACAGATGGAAAATAGTTTGGTGGGCTGCACCACAATCGCATTTGGATCCTGGCATTCTGCCCCATTTAAAAAAACAGGTCTGCACAGCTGCCAAAGCCTATTTGTATTTTATTAGCCATCTTCCATACTTTACATGGCAAGTCAAATCCTGCTGCCTCTCGTTGGCACATGGCTATCAGGTGGAACTGACTGCATCCATGCTCACAAGCATTCATTCCCTAGATAAAAATTTTGTGATTGCAGGATCTGTGCAGATCTTATTGCTGGGTGTCTGGATCTTAGTCTGGATAGCCCTGTGTCAGCCATGTCTTTGTGGATGGGCAACTCTGTTTTAAATTATTTTTCTATATTCACAGAGGAGAGCATCTTGTCTTTGGAGATGTGGGGGAGCGATGTGGCACAACATGGGTAGCCAATAGGTTGGAGGGGGTTTAATACATCCGCTGATGGTTCTCATTGTTGTGTTGCGTCGGACATCAAGTTTGTGGACATGGGGGCTGTTGAGCCACACTGAAGCACCATATTTCGCAGCACTATACATGAACCCCAAAGCTGAGCATCTAAATGTTGAAGCAGATGTACCCCAAGTTGTACCACATAATTTTTTGAGAATGTTGTTTCACATCCGTATTTTCACTGCTACATTGGTAAGATGGTGTTTATAGCTCAAGGTCCTGTCCAGGGTAATGTCAAAGTACTTAGGTGTAAGGTTGTGTGTAAGTCAGGTGCCGTTAAGGTAGACATTCAGTTCACAGTTGGCAAGATAGTTATTGCGATGGAAACATGAACATTCTGTTTTTCCTGGGCTTGGGATTAGCCACCACTTACAGTAGTAGTCAGCCAAAATTTCAAGGTCCTTGGTCAGTATTTCCTCAGTCCTTTCAATTGATTTGTGTCCTACTGCAATCACCGTGTCATTGGCATAAGCAAACTTCCCAGATATCATCTCAGGAACGTTAGAGATATATATATTTAAAAGAAATGGAGATCGGGTATGATTCCACTACAGGCCCCATCTGAAGGTCGATAGCCTTATCAGGTCTTTGAAAGGATCCTGCCCACATGTTAAGGGAAGAATTTATAACTTGCTCAAAACTTTCTTGAAATTCTATTTGTGCTTTTTTTAAAGCAGTCCTCCCCCTTCTAATTTCAGTTGCTTTCAACTTTCAGATCGCAAAAGCTGATAAACTTTTCACAACCTGTTGTAGCCCAGAAAGATTTTTTATTGCTTCTCGCTGCTTCTCATTTACCATATGGTGCGCCATTCACCGGCTGTGCCCTAATGAGAATTACTTTTGCAGGTAATTTTCTGTTGATTGTCTTGGGATAAACAAATTTTTCATACTTGTTTTGCTAATGTATTCAAGTAGGCTCACGGGGGAAAAAGATTAATCATCTAAAAAGCAAGCCGGCACCTTTCATTATGCTAAAGGAGCCCAAATATGATCAGAGCAAAGCCACTTGTTGCTATGACAGCGGATACCTTTTTTTTTTTGGTGAGGTAAACGGTGTCTCCTGAGCCGATTGGCCGAAATTAGATTACCACAATGACCAACCGCAGGGAGTTAATTTCATCAGAATGCAGAAACGATGGGAAATCCTGCTGTGATTCAACAAAGGAATTTTCATTAGAAGTCAACAGAGTCAGGGGTTTGCTTTCATGACAGGGAATATGTTGCCTCTAATAAAATAATTTGGGAGAAACAGACAATAGAATTAGCCTATCTATTATTGTCGGTATCTACATAAGCTTTAATCTGTTTTTCACTAATGCCTCCATTCACAATAACGAACCTCTTATTTCCCCCATAATACCTCTGCTATGCAAAACTGTCATCATGTACCTGTTCATATAATTGGAGATTTAATTGCAATCCAAAAGGGGCTGGCAATGATACAGATATTTACTCAGAATGTTCGTACTGAAGAATGGACACAATCCATTTGGGGGGATATTTTTGTCTGTGTGTGGGTGTGGGTGTGTTTCAGCACCTGGAAGTCACGGTGACCCCATAGAGTTTTTGGCTGAACGCAAGAGCATCCCCCCACTATATGCCCAGTGTGATGATGTCACTTCTGGATGATGTCATAGTGCTGGGCACATTGGAGTGGGGCTCCCCCCACCAGCCAGCTGGCCAGTGGGTAGATTGGGGGCTCCGAAATTGGGGGAAAACCTGCCCCCATCAGGGGGGTGGACAATAAAGATGTGTTTGCAAAAACATTTACTGTAGTGGTACTGTAGAAAATTCTCTTCTAGTATCGCTCACACGCAACAAATATCTGAGCGTGTAGCAATTGTGAAGACCTTGTGAAGCAATTGTGAAGCAATTGTGAAGACCTTGGGTTCTGTTATTAGAGAGTCAACATGGAATGTTTCCTTCAAGAGTCGATAAGTAGAAATTGATAAGAATTGTGATTCCTACACGCTCAGATAAAGCAATTATTGTGAAACGAATGCTTTACATTGTGCAGTATTTGTTGCGTGCGAGCGATAATAGAAGAGAATTTTCTACAGTACCACTACAGTAAATGTTTTTGCAAACACATCTTCATTGACTTTTTGTTATTTTGTCACGGATGTTGTTTTTTGTAAAGAAATTTTTATTTTTCAAAAAAAAACATCGAAAATAATACATTTAACCTTATACAAATCCCTTTTTCCATATTAAATAACATTTTGTTCTATTTGTACATTCTATTTTTATCTTGTTTTAGTGGTTTCCCACCACCTCTGAAGCATAACACATTTTCCATTTTATTCAAAATAATAATACTTATATCTATGTTTCGTTTCTGGTAACGGTTATATAGCTTTAAAATACTTATACACCAATTCTTATTTTCTATACTCTTATGTATTTCTAAATAAAAACAGTTTCATTGTCTAATTTTAACTAAGACATTCATATAATATATTTCTATTCCTTTATGCTATTATAACCATGTATAGATATAGTTTTTCATATCCCAATATTTTTCAACATATTCTTTCAAATCTTTCCAGTCTTCCAGAAAGGTCTCTGAGTAAAGATTATTCAATTTTCTAGTCCATTTATCCATTTCAGCCATATATAACAGTTTTTTCAACCATTCCCACACCTCTGGTATTTTTTCATTTTTCCAGTTTTGTGCATACACCATTCTTGCTGTTGTAATCATATACCATATTATTGTCCTTTTCTTTACATTTATCTCTTCTAGTTTAAGTCCTAGCAATAACATTTCAGGCAACTTCTTAAATGTACATTTCAAGATTTTTTCCATTTCTTCATGTATTTTTGACCAATAGGTCTTTGCTTTATCACAAGTCCACCACATATGATAAAAAGAACCTTCTTTCTTTTTACACTTCCAACATTTGTTAGACATATTTTGACCAATATTTGCAACGGATGTTGTTTTTTGGATTTCCACTTCCTCCCGTGATCTCTCATTTTTGGCTTCTCCCATCAGGGGGATGGCAGCCCTAGGTGGAATTTAGTACCACACTAAGGTCTCTCTCCTCATTGTACCGCACTGAGGTACTCATTGTACCGCACTCATTGTACCGCACTGAGGTCTCTCTCCTGCCCAAACCCTGCCCTCCCCAGGCTCCACCCCAAATCACCAAGGATTTCCTAACCTGAAGTTAGCAACCAGGGAAGCCCTCACTGATATTCTCGAGTACTGCCTTTTTCAGAAGCAAACCCAGAAGGCCTCGAGGCAAACCGGTTTGGTGTGAGAGTAGGAGGAAAACAAATGCACTTCCGTTCAGTTGGTAACCTGCAGGAGTGGTGGCCTTACATAGACTGTTCAAAACCAGGCCATGATGGACCACAAAATAGATAGCTTTTAGTTACGCTTTGTTACGTTTCTTTTCCAAATTAAAAAATAAACTCCAGGAATTCCCCAGCTTGCATTGGCAATGGGTATCTGTACCTTAAAAACAAACAAACAGAATTTTCTGGATCTGGATTTCAGGAAGGGTATAAATACCAGTATTTGGGGTTATTTGACTCAGTTAATCAAATCCCGAGAAAAACCATGAATACTATCTGGATACCTGAATTTACTTTTGGTGTAGTGGTTGGGAGTGTGGACTCTAGCCTGAGAGAACCGGGTTTGATTTCCCCACTCCTCCGCCTGCAGCTGCTGGGTGACCTTGGGCAAGCCACAGTTCTCTCAGAGCTGTTCTCTCGAGGTCAGTTCTCTCAGACCCTCTCTCAGCCCCACCTACCTCACAGGGTGTCTGTTGTGGGAAGGGAAAGGGTACTGTAAGCCACTCTGAGACTCTGCATGAAGGATGGGGTATAAATCCAACCCCCTCCTCTTCTTCTATTCGAAAAAATCTCTGCAAGGTAATAAGCATAAGGCATTTTTGGATATATATTTGGACCAGCTGTATCCGAGCACACATTATTAGTTGGCAACTCTAACTGCCAGCAGGTCTCTGGGTTTTCAAAGGTAGATCTTTTACATCATTTGCTGAGGGTTCCCAGTCCCCCCTGGCCACTGGCGGGGTGTGTACAGGGGTATTGCCAGATCCGGGTTGAGAAACTGCTGGAGATTTGGGGATGGAACTTGGAGAAGACAGGAACCCTAGCGGGGTACAGTGCCAGAGAGCCCATCCTCCAAAGCGTTCATCTTCTCCAGGGGAACTGATCTCTGTAGCCTGGAGATGAGCTATAGTTCCAGGGGATCCCCAGGTCCCACCTGGAGGCTGGCATCCCTATTTAACCTTTTAACTGAAGATGTCCGTGTTTGAACTTTGGATCTTCTACACGCAAAGCAGATGCTCTGCCACTGAGCCATGGCTCTTGCAATAAAGTGAAGCAATTTGTGCAAATTGATAATATGAACAAAGCCTTGGGGTAATTAATAATTTCATTTATATGCCTTTTTTTCCCTTCTGGAAGCTATTAGAATGACTTCCATGGGGCTCCTGGGGAATCTTTCCAGCTCTGCGGTGGCTGAAGTTTCAACAGCATTATATGCCTTCAGATTTTTGTTAATGCCCTCTTATTTGGATAAGACTCGAATGGGTGGGACACTTCATATATGTTTGAGATGCCGTGTACACTTTCCATAGGGATCACAAGGGATTTTATAGAGGTCTACATCTATAGAGGTAAGGAGAGAACTGTCTGAAGCTCAGAGCTGTAGTATCGATTAGAATCTGACAAAATAATGTTTGTACTCCCATCTTAAAAATGCCAGAGTGAATAAGCAATGATATAATCCTGAAATTGGAGAATACGATGGGATGTTTCCCTCCCCAGCCTTCCATACAGCTTTCAGATTTCAATTTTCTAAGGTCACTAAGAGAGGATGAAGTACTGAATGCAGAGGGGGAAGCTTAGCAATACAAATATGTTGATTTAGGATTTTACTCTCGCTTGTTCTTTCCAGTTTCCAGCAGAGAAGCCGAAAAGAGCTGTACCGAGGGAGCGTATGAACTTGAATTGACTTGATTTCTAAATAATCCTGTACAACGGCAACATTTTCACCCTCGATCGAAAGGAAATTAAACACGCACATTCACACAGAGCGCATGAGTAATGCGCGTATCGGCAGCAATGCAGTGTTTATTCTAAAAGCGTTTTAGATATTAAAACCCTTCAGAAGTTTCCTTTTTTATTTAAATTTAAGGATGGGGAAGAGTTTTTAAAAGTGCCCTTAACCTGCTCCTTAAAAGTTTTCTTTCAGAAAGTAAATAATATCCCTAAGGCAAAGGTTTTTACAATCTCTCTCTCTTTCTCTTTCTGATTTCATTTCTATTCCACCTTTCTCCCCACTGGAGACCCAAAGTGGGGCACATCATTCTCCTCTCCTCCATTTTTTCCTGTCACAACAACCCTGTGAGGTAGGTTAGGCTGAGTGTACATGACTGGCCCAAGGTCACTCAGGAAGCTTCCATGGCAGAGGGGGGATTCGAACCTGGGCCACCCAGATCCTAGTCCATCACTCTAGCCTCTACACCACCCTGCCTTTCAAAAATCAAAATGAGTGAGCTGCTGAATCAGAGCATCGGGTCCCTTGTCTACTCTGACTGGCAGCAACTTAGTGCTGGTTTCGCTTTCTTCTCTCTCTGGGGCACTGCCAGACAACACGTCAAGATCCACCCAGGACTGAGCTCAAATGCCACACACAGGAACACATGAAGCTGCCTTACACTGAATCAGATTGTCAGTCTATTGAGGACAGTATTGTCTACTCTGACTGGCAGCGGCTCTCCAGGGTCTCAGACAGAAGTCTTTCACATCACCGACTGCCCGATCCTTCTTTAATGGGAGATGCTGGGGATTGAACCCGGGGCCTTCTGCATGCCAGGTGGCAATCCTGTTTCTTTAAAATCCTTAGAGATTTTAGAATAGCGTTTTAGGCAGGCCCGTAGCTAACAAGGGGCCCACGGGGCCCAGCCCCCTAGCATTTCTTCCAGGCCCCCTCCCTCCCAGGCCGGCCCCAGTTTGAACTAATGTAATTAATTTCTATTTAATTAGCTGCACCCCCCCAGGCCCCCTCTCCCCAAATTCCCTAGCTATGGGGCTGGTTCCAGGGGAGCAGAATTGCAAATACTGTGTGGGCCAGTTTGGTGTCGTGGTTAAGAGTGGTAGACTCTAATCTGAAGAATTGAGTTTGATTCCTCCACGCCTCCATGTGCAGCCAGCTGGGTGACCTTGGGTCAGTCACAAGGTTTTTCAGAGCTGTTTTCTCAAGAGTAGTTCTCTACTTATTCACATGCTATTTTCATCAGGATTTCTCTACATGTGATTATTGTACATTTGATGGATGAATGTGTGGATTGAGTCCACTGAAAAGCATTGTCTGCTCATGTGAAAGTCCTGCTTTTGGTGTTAGAGTTTTAATTTATTATATTTATTGAGATTACATTTTTACATGAGAGGCTGCTGATGGGCCTCTCGGTGAGGGACCACGTCCAGCCTGTGCTGAGGGCGCTGCACTGGCTGCCTGTAGCGTACCGGATCCGGTTCAAGGTGCTGGTTTTAACCTTTAAAGCCCTATATGGACTGGGGCCTGCCTACCTAAGGGACCGCCTTTCCCCATATACACCCCAGAGAGCACTACGGTCAGGCACTCAACATCGTCTGACCTTCCCTGGCCCAAGGGAGGCCAGGTTGGCAACCACCAGAAATAGGGCCTTATGACGCGCGGCCTTCTAATCTGCCATTTTGTGGCGTTCTCTGAGGAGACTGATCAGGCTCGACTTTAGTGTTCTGACCAGCTCCCTCCTCATTCTTACTCGTCTCTTCGGGGTTTGTTTTAAATTGCTTTATACGTAAGTTGAGGACTACTGCTAGATATCTTTGTCCTTGTTTTTAAGAGTCAGGCACTCAGGCTTTTTGGTTCAAAACACAACAGTACTTTATTTCCAGAACCAAACAGGGGATGGAGGATGTATATACAGTGGACACTTTGTTTCTGTATAGGCTGGCACGTTTGGCTTAGATGATACTTAGGCAGTAGGCTATATTGTTTGCTGTTTCCTTAACCGTACATAAGCTCACTCAACACCTTCCTCTGTACACTCTCCTGTCCTGCTTAGGGGTTAGCCTTTTGGCTTTGGTTTCCTGGCCCTTCCGTCCCAACTGGCCACCAACCAGCTGTCCAGACTCTGCCAGTCTTTGCCTCAGCCCTCCCTTAACCTCCTATCTCAGGTTCCTCAGGAGTGATGTATTTTAGGTTTGTGACCGCTTATGTGTTCTGATTTTACTAGTCTGTTCACTGTCCCGTGAACCAGACTATCCAGTACCCAGTTATCCGCTTTAACTGGTATTTTTGGCTGCTCACACAGAGCTACAGAGAGACACTCAGAATCCTCACAGAGCTACCAAGAGACTGTCCCCTCACAGACTCTCGCTTTCCGCTCTCCCTCCAACTGTCAGACCCAAACTATCAGTTTTTGCCCGTTATGTGTCAGTCACTGAGTGTTCCGGGCCAAGTGGCTCCCTCCTCACTCAGTCATGTGACTCAGCAGTGTTCCTTGTTGACAGGCTGCTGGTCCCAGATCTTTAATTCCGTCACAGGCCTTCTTGGTGGTGGCTCCCTACTGGTGGAATGAGCTCCCGGAGAACATCAGGGCCCTGCGGGACCTTTTGCAGTTCCACAGCGCCTGCAAAGTGGGGCTCTTCCACCAGGCTTTTGGAGCCGCTGCTGGGGGGAATGGCCTTTAGCAGGCGGCTGGTGAGTCGCTTGTCTGGTACATCTGCGGTGGAAGCCCCCTGGCCAGAAATATGTAGGATGCTGTTTCTGGTGTTGGGTTAAGGCCAGAGAGATCTGAGTTCAAATCCCCACTTTGTGATGAATCTCATTGGGTAACTTCAGGCCACTCTCTTTCAGCCTAACCTACCTCAGAGGGCTGTTGTGAGGACAAAACAGAGAAGTGATCTCTGTATTTTTACCGGGAGATCCTTAGAAGGAGAGCAGGATAAAAAATGCCCCATGGATTGAAAAACCAGCCCATCTCTTCCCTGTGTGAAGCTGTGAAAGGCCGATGGGAAAAGTTGACAATGCTAACATTTTTGTGCAGATAAAAGAATCCAGTCACTACTGCAGACATCCTTCAGCGGCTCAGCAGCAGTTCATAACAGCGTGTTTGTCGATGCCGGTGATTGACAATTAGTTGTTAATAAAACATGTCTGTTCCTTACATAATGTTTACCCGGTTCCCACCGGCAAGCCTCTTCATGAAACCCTCCACCAAAGATCAAAGAGTTGAGAAATTATAGCTGTTGTATATTTCCTCTTTTTAAAAAAAGAAACAGAGAAAAAGAGAGAGAGAGAGAGAGGGTGAGCCAGGCTTCCCCCCATAAACATACAGAGAGAGAGTTAAAATACTGGGCTCACACAATTAACAACTTAGGGCCAGATGATAAGACAGAGAGAAGTCTGACGTTAAAAGGGGGAAGAATAAAACTGCTTCATGACTTTAGAAGGGAGGGTGGGGGAAAGAGACTCTGAAGCAGGTTAGATTATCTGGATAGATATTAATGGCAGCTCCTGTCCCCTCCTGTAGAAGGTAACAGCTGGTAAGCAGGAAGCAACAGGAGAAAGATCCCTTGCCTTTAATCTACTCTGGTGCTGTTCAGTGCCCGCTTTGCTCGAAGACTCAGCCGCTCGAGGGGACAAAGGCTGTTGATGGATCCGCACAATTACTCGCTCTAATATTGCTCTCACCTGTCTGCCTTGACTGACGGCGGTGGATAAAGTTTAGTTAAAGTCTGGGAAAAAGGTTTTTTTTAAAAAAATAAAAAAATTAAAAGTGGAGGGAAAAGAGACACTCCCGTCTTTGCGGTTATTTTTCATTAGTTTTTTTTAAAGTGCTGCTAGAGTAATGGTTTAAAATTCATTTTGGAATGATCACAACAATAAAAAAGGACCACATGGAAAGTTAGGTTTGCCCTGAAATGTCCCTAACCTTGCGAGGGATTTGCATAGAGGATGGACAGCTGATGTCTGTATTCGCAGGGCCAATGTATTCTCCAGTTACCCATGTGTGGACCGGGCCTATTGGGCACCCTCATATGGTGGGCAGCACCCAGCAGTCAAGAACATTGTGAGTAGGGCAGGGGTCCCCAACATGTGGCATCTGCCAATACCTTTCTTGGTGCCTACCAAGTGCTTTCATTATCATCAGGAAAGAAGCTGTAAATATGCGCTAAAGTAACCTTTATGTACCTGAAATCACAATCCTAATATGAACAATACTACAAAATAAGCATGTACAATGTGAAAAGGGGTCCAGAAGTATCAGTTGTTCATGAAGTTCTCCGGATTGTCAAGTTGTTTCTCAACGCTTCATCCAAACGGGACCATATGCAAAATAAAGTGCATCTGAAGATGAAAACGGGCCATCATAGCAAAGCGCGTGGAAGCCTAGAAACTCCTGACTATCTTATGAAGTTCTGCAGAAATTGCGTTTTATACTCAACTGTGAACAAACACTAGAAGACACATATGTTTCATATGGTCTCGTTCAGATGAAGCTTTGAGAAACGACTTGGCAATCCGGAGAACTTCATCAACAACTTATACTTTTGGACCCCTTTTCACATCGTATATGCTCATTTTGATGTGTTGTTCATATTAGGATTGTTATTTCAGATATATAAAGGTTACTTTAGCACATATTTACAGATTCTTTTCTGATGATAATGATTCTATGAGCTGTGATTCTCCAGTAGTACATGCCAAGTGTTGAAGGCAGTGTGTAGGGGTAGGTGGGGCCAACAAAGTTTCTGATTGGCTGCTGGAAAAATGAGAGGGCTGTGCAGATCAAATTAACATTGTTTTGGTGGCAGCTGGTTTTATTCCTTCTCACACCCCTTTCCTCCAGTGCTCATCTGCACTTGGACTTCCGCTGTATGTGTGTGCCTCGTGCGGTAGTCATTTTGAGGTCGCGCCCGCCTCCCTGTGTCAGATTTCCAAAGGTACCCACCAGTTCGAAAAGGCTGGGAACCCCTGCAGTAAGGGACAGATCCACTAACATGATGAGAGTTTATTGATCAAGGAACGAATGTGCATTTTAAAAGATGTTGAGAGGTAACTTAGCAATGGATCTTTGCCTTTTTGGCAGACCCATGAAATAGCATCCCGTGATAGCCCAGGCAAGCCCGATCTCATCAGATCTCGGAAACTAAGCAGGGTCGGCCCTGGTTAGTATTTGGATGGGAGACCACCACAGATTGCTATGCAGAGGCAGGCAATAGCAGAGCAGCCTCTGTTCACCTCCTGCCTTGAAAACCCTATTGATCTTGGCTGCTAAGTAGTGCTGGCCCTGCTTAGTACCTGGATGGGAGACCACCAAGGAAGTCCAGGGCTGCTATGCAGAGGCAGGCAATGGCAGACCACCTCTGAGTGTCTCTTGCCTTGAAAACCCCACAGGGTTGCCAGAAGTTAGGTGCAACCTGACAGCACACAATTATTAGTATTAGCAATCACATGAAAGGCATAGGATGGATCTCACCAGTACCCAATCAGCCTGCTGAACAAAGTTCAAAGCCTGCCTCCAACTGTAGCAGCCCTTCCAGACTCTGTAGGTGGGCTTCTTGGAGGAAGGTGGGCTCCACGCTCTTTGTGGAGGGTTGAGTCTGGTTTTTGCATGATTCCCCCAAAGACACAGGACATCTTCTAGCTGAGTCAGAAACCACATCTGGCAGCTTCTGATATCACCACAAGGGACATCCCACACTTACTTGAGATGACTTCATCGGGTTTTATGGCTCCTTTCTGTTTGCTTTGCAGGAGCGTGATAAAAACTTGAAGGGAAAGTCAGCTCTCACCTTCCCTAACCTGTTTGTTTGATGTCACTACCTTAGAACGGGCTCTGGAATTTGACTTGAAACCATTTACTAGTCATGGCGTATCTGTTTGTTTGGTTTTTTTTCTCCCAGAGAATTAAATTTCAAGGAAGTGAAACAAGAATGCACACATGTCTCTGAGCAAAACCCTGAAGCTTCTGGGTCACCCCACAAGTTGTGCCCTACATCCACGAAGAAAGCACAAGCTAGGCTTTATCACTCGAAAACCAAGATTTGAATGCTATGGTTGCGGTCACGTGCTAGAGATAAAGCGGTGGGGGGGGAGTGAGGCTATTTCCTCCGGAGGAAATTGACCCACAGTTGCGCGATCGCGCAGATCACACAGCCCGCCACTGCACGATCAGATGCAACCATGGGTGAGTCGGGGGAGGGTTTGCCGTTGTTTTTCGATTCGCTTAAATGGGAGATCGATGAATTGCATCTCTGCCCTGAGGGCTTCCCATGACAGTATGCGATGATGCGCACACTGAGAAGGGGGGGGGGGGACAATGGCATGGCATCGGGATAGCTTGATCAGACTATCTCAATGCCATGGGAGAGCACTGGCGCGATTGGACACAGGAAAGTCCATCTGTGGCCCATGACAACCCATTTGCTGCTGGACTTTCTGAGGTGTTTTTTTTTACCCTGCATTGCGGTGGAGCAAAGCGGGTTGCCGACGGCTGGGGGCGCTTGCCAGATGTTGGTATCTGATCACGCTCCTTTAATCCACCTGGCACCGGTGCCTATGTCGGGGCGAATTGTGCGTGTGATCGCAGCCTATGTTTGCCATTTCAAAAGAACTCAGCTTTCCTGTTTCACAACACCTAAGTTGCTAGCCCTCGTGTTTGTTCCGGAAAGTGTGGAAACAACGGGGAAGTGCTGAGGAGAACCAGTTAGGCTGGAACGTAGCTAATAGCCAATGGGTTGACGTCCATAAGTCCTGCTCTCAGAGTTGCCAACCTCCTGGTGGGCACTGGAGATTCCCTGGAATGACAACTGATCTCCGGGCTACAGAGATGGGCTCCTTTGGAGCAAATGGCAGTGTCAGAGGGCAGATTGTATCATATACCATAGATTCTAGGCAGAATTCCCTTCCCATATTCCCCCCCTCCATAGACACCACCCCCAAACCTCTAGGAATTCCCCCACTCACCACTTGCTGCCACCTCCCTGCCCACTTCAAACAGACCAGGACCTGAAAACCAGTCACTGCTCAGGATGGCAAAACTGACTCCACCTCACTGAACCGCGGCACACATTTTTTCCAGCAGGAACTCTTTAGCATAGTAGGCCACACCCCTGACAGTGCAGCTCTGTCCCAGGATCGGCTGCCCCAGGTGCCCTGTGGCTTGCAGGGCGAATGGGGAACCCGAGGAGGGGAAGCAGTTTAAACTGCCTTCCCTCCCTGAATTGGCTTGGCTTCCCCAGGCACCCAGTGGCTTGCAAGGCACCTGGGGAACCCAAGTGGGGGGGGGAGGCTGTAGGCGTAGCCAACTCGAAAGCCAGCCGGAACTCCATTCTTGTGCGTTCCTGCCCAAATATAGCCCTGTCCTAACTCTTGACAACTCAAACGGGACCGCTTTTTATTTGAGCCTCCACATAGCATTGTGGTCTAAACATACTCCAGTTGTCACTTCATCCATGCTCAGTGCGCCATTTATGAATTCTGCTTTTCTCCAAGTTTTTTTTTAGGGGGGAAGGGGAGGAGGCAGTCCAAACCCAGACCATGGGAACATTTCGAAAGGTGCTGTTTTCCTTGTCAGCCCCTCTAAGCTTCCATTCCCCCCCCCACTGTGCCATCAGAGGGCTTTTGGAAAAAGTAGTAATTATTGTACAGCACTAAGGTTGCCAGCTCTGGGTTAGGAAATTCCTGGATATTTGGGGGTGGAGCCTGGGAAAGGTGGAGTATGGAGGGAGGCAAGGGACCACAGCATAGAGTCCACCTTCCAATGCAGCCATTTTTTTCTTCAGGGGAACTGGTCTTTGTAGTCTGTATATTAGTATTTAGGGGGATTGCCCAGTCGGTCTACATACCCATTGTATCAACTTGGTTATGTATTTTATATCATTATATCCTTTCTGCCATGTGATAAATAAACCTGTAGTCTGGCGATCAGCTGTGATTCTGGGAGGTCTCCAGGGCCCACCTGGAGGCTGGCAACCCTATTTAACTGATGTTTTTTAAAAAAGAAAAACCCTCCAATTGTGCAGGAGGGAAAATGGTGGCTCCGGGAGGAAAGTGCGCAGAAAATTCCCATGTGGAAGCTCCATTGCCCACAGCAGCAATGAATGCAAAACAGAGCATCTTTTATTTTTCATATGTGTATGTGTGTGCGTGTTTGTGCATGTGTGTGTGCACTTAGAAGTCATGGCGACCTCTGGTGACTGACCCTACACTGGGAGCCTGGAGGATATTCAGAGAGGTGGCTGAATGAAGCCTGCCCCTGTCTTCCTGACTGCTGGTATTCCAAGGAGGTCTCCCATCCAAGTACTTGCCAGAGCTGACCCTGCTTAGCTCCCAAGGTCTGACGGGATCAGGTCTGGCCTGAGCTATCCCGGTCAGGGCAAAACAGAGCATCTTCATGGTGTGCCTGCAGCTTGGGATCCTTGTTCTCCAGAGCCCCCATTGCAGCTAGGGTCATTGGAAGTGGCCTGAAGAAGGCAGAAGAAACGGGCAGCAGCCCAGGCGATCTGTGGTTGCTTTATTTGTGATTCTGTTCAGAGACAAAAAGGGAGTGATCAATTACTTCTGTGAAAAGGGACTGTAAAACAAAACACTAAGGACATAATTTGTTGTCGAATACTTTATGGGTACAGCAATGTTCCCTCTAAGCTGTGGAGTCTTGTGAGCAAAAACTCTACTTTGTGAGCTCCTGGCATTAAAGTTGTGAGCGAGCAGTTTGGCTACTGCATAAATTAGTTTGCTCTGGAGCCATCCTCCCTGAGCGAAGACAAAAATCTGTGAGCTGGAGGCTGAAAAACTGTGAGCTAGCTCACACTAACTCAGCTTAGAGGGAACACTGGTGTACAGTGTTTTTTTTTTTGTTTTTTTTGAGGGCCCGCTGGTGCAATGGAGGCCTTGGTTGCTGATGGCATCCCCAGCATCGGTTTCTGGACCGGTTCTCACTTCCTGTTGGTTCACAAGCAGGAAGCCAGATGAGATCCAGGGCACTTTGAGCTTTGATGGATAAGCTTGAGAGAGTCTATGCCAGGTATGCAGGTCAGGGTAATAACAGCCTGCCGGACAAGAGTGCGCTGAAACAAGGAGACCACACAGGGAGAATAGTGAGCCGTGGCTTCTCCTTGATTGCTGAGCTCTTCCAGGATAACTCAGCATTTCAGCACAATGCAAGCTGACGTGTGACTCACTGTGTCCCTAGTGCTCAGTGCCAACTGCTCGCTTGGGATATGTGTGTTAGAGTGCAGCTAGCTTTTTCCCAGGGAGCTAGCTGCACACACACACACACACACACACACAACCACTGTGCAAATTCACTCACAGACAATGTGTGAACCAAATAAAGACTATCACAAATTCAAATGTCATTAGATTTATATAAACTTCAAGAGTCTTATACCGGAAGGAAAACTTCCAAAGTCATTTTTGGAATAATTGCCTGTTGAATTCATCTGCTGGAGAGCTACACAGTCTGCTGGAAGATCTGTATATGCTTGCTGGCGAACTGTTATTTGTGGAACGTAGAAGTTTCAGGTGGCCTTGTTGCCACTATTTTTTCAGAAGACTTACCTGTTGAATTGAGTAACCTTTATGGTTTGGATTTAGCTTTGTGATTGATGTGTTTGGTTCTCTGACAGTTTACTCTCTACTGTACGCCCAACCTCATGCAGCCTTGATCCGTGCTCTTCATGGCTGATAAAAGCTGGCCGTGAGGGGCTACGAGGTGTCCTTAGGGAGACTGTCAACAACTCCTTCCAGGAGGGACTGTTCCCTGGGGCACTCAAGGAAGTGATGGTCCGTCCTCTCCTGAAAAAGCCATCATTGGACCTGGCCGAATTGGCCAACTACCGGCTGGTCTCCAACTTGCCCTATTTGGGCAAGATTTTGGAGAAGGCGGCGGCGATTCAATTGCAGCGTTTCCTGGATGACACTTCCACGCTAGACCTGTTTCAGTCCAGCTTCCAGCCAGGTCATGGGATGGAGACAGCGCTGGTCACCCTCACGGACGACCTCCAATGGCATGTGGATCGGGGCAGAATGGCAGTGCTGGTGTTGTTAGATCTGTCGGCTGCGTTCGACACGGTTGACCACCAGTTACTGATCCACCGTCTCGCTGACACGGGGGTTCAGGGGCTTGCCTTGCAGTGGCTTGTCTCCTTCCTCCAAGGTCAGGGACAGAGAGTGGTGCTGGAGGAGCAGATGTCCCAGAGGCACCCGCTGGTATACGGTGTGCCACAAGGGGCAGTGCTATCTCCAATGCTGTTTAACATCTATATGCGCCCTCTCGTCCAGATTGCCCGGAGGCACAGGCTGGGTTGTCACTAGTATGCTGATGAAACCCAGTTGAATCTGTTGTTGGGCGGCCGGTCCAGAGCCACCCCAGATGACCTGGAGTGGGCACTTCAGGAAGTGGCGGGCTGGCTTAGGGATCCCACTACTGGCCTTAAGGGGGGGGGAGCCATTGGTGCCAGCGCTGAGGGTCCGGAGTCTGGGGGTGCTCCTGGATGCCTCTTTAACTATGGAGGTCCAGGTAGCAGCCACTGCCAAAGCAGCCTTTTACCACCTACGACTGATTAGGCAGTTGGTTCCCTTCCTCAAACGCAATGACCTGGTGACAGTGATCCATGCAATGGTCACCTCGAGGTTAGACTAGTGTAATGCTCTCTACATGGGGCTGCCCTTGACTCAGCTCCGGAGGCTGCGGCTAGTGCAGAATGCCGCAGCCAGGCTGTTGATAGGCTACTCGGTGAGGGACCACATCCGGCCTGTGCTGAGGGCACTACACTGGCTGCCTATAGCATACTGGAACCGGTTCAAGGTGCTGGTTTTAACCTTTAAAACCCTATATCAGGGGTGGCCAACCTTGCTTAACGTAAGAGCCACATAGAATAAACGTAAGAGCCACATAGAGATGTCTGAGAGCCGCAAGACAGGAACAAATATCACACACACGTTTTTATTTTTAAAAATATGCAAATTTGCTTTTTATTAACGTTAAATGGGACTGCCAAAAATAAAAACAAACGAGGAAAACCAGTTATAAGAAAGAGAGAGAGAGAAACTAGGAAAGCAAATAGATAGGAGGGAGAAGGGAAGGAAGGAAGGGAGAAAGAGAGAAAAAGCATGCCTCCCCTTTGCTTCCCCAGCCGCCCTGCCAGGAGCCGCACAATATGTGTGAAAGAGCCGCATGTGGCTCCCGAGCCACAGGTTGGCCACCCCTGCCCTATATGGTCTGGGGCCTGCCTACCTAAGGGACTTCCTTTCCCTGTATACACCCCAGAGAGCACTGCGGTCAGGCACTCAACATCGCCTGACCCTCCCTGGCCCGAGGGAGGCCAGGTTGGCAACCACCAGGAATAGGGCCTTCTTGGTGACAGCTCCCTACTGGTGGAATGAGCTCCCGGAGAACATCAGGGCCCTGCGGGACCTTTTGCAGTTCTGCAGGGCCTGCAAAGCAGAGCTCTTCTGCCAGGCTTTTGGAGCCGCCACCGGGGGGGGGGGGGGAATGGTCTTTAGCAGGCGGCTGGTGAGTCGCTTGTCTGGTACATCTGTGGTGGAAGCCCCCTGGCTGGAAATATGTAGGATGCCATTCCTGGTGTTGGTTTTTGTATTGCTGCCATCTGTTATGATTTTATTGTTTTGTTGTATATTTCGATGTGATTTTAACCTTTGTATGTTGCTGATTTTATGCTGTTAGCCGCCTAGAGCCAGCTTGTGCTGGCTAGGCGGGATACAAGTCCAAATAAATAAATAAATAAATAAATATTGTACATGATTGAAATGCACTTTAGAAGTTTTCATTCTAGTATAAGATTCTTGGGGTTTACATAAATCTAATAACATATGAATTTGTAATGGTCTTTATTTGGTTCACACATTGTTCGTAAGTGAATTTTCACAGTGGTTTTGTGTGTGTGTTTTTGCCAGCTTTTCCCAAGGGGCTGGTGTTTTTGCAGCAAAATTCCATCTGCAAATACACACGACAGCCCACCTTTTTATGTATCACTATATGGCAAATCCCAGCTAGGTATGCCTCTCCCTGCATTTTCCCCACCCAAAACTTGATTTAGGATTTTGCATTTGGCTGGGGCAGGATTGAGAGATAGCTTATATAGGCTGAGCAGGCAGTGTCCGTATCTGGCGAAGCTATTTCAGAAGAACCTTTGGTGTAGTGGTTAAGAGCGCAAACTCTAATCTGGGAAAACCAGGTTTGATTCCCCGTTCCTCCACATGCAGCTGCTGGTGTCACCTTGGGTCAGTCACAAGTTCTCTTAAAGCTGTTCTGGGAACAGCAGTTCTTGAAAAAGCTTTCTCAGCCCCACCTGCCTCACAGGGTGTCTACTGTGGGGAGGGGGAGGGAAAGGAGATTGCAAGCCACTCTTGAGACTTCCAAGTGAAGGGTGGAGTGCAAATCCAATCTCCTCCTCCTCCTCCTCCTCCTCTTGGCTCAGTGTTTGTGAACACACATGGAGCTGCCTTATACTTAATCAGACCCTTGGTCCATCACTGTCAGCTATTGTCTACTCGGACTGGCAGCAGCTCTCCAGGCTTTCAGGCCGAGGTCTTTTGACATCACCTCCTGCCTGCTCCTTTTAACTGGAGATGGAAGGGCTGTGGCTCAGTAGTACAACATCTGCTTGGCATGCAGAAGGTCCTGGGTTCAATCCCTGGCATCTCCAGTTTAAAGGAATCTAGCAGTAGGTGATGTGAAAGACCTCTGCATAAGACCCTGGAGAGCTGCTGCCAGTCTGAGTAGACAATACTGATTGTGATGGACCAAGGTTCAGATTCAGTATAAGCTTCTCGTGTTCATGAGATGCTGGGGATTGAACCTGGGGCCTTCTGCATGCCAAGCAGATGCTCTGACACTGAGTGCGCAGCCATTACGGTGTGCTTGGAACCCTACCCAGAGTGGCATCTTTCTTAATCTGTTAAAGCCAATGGAGAGCGATCCTACACAGGTTGACCTGGAGACCTTCAAGAGGTCTTATTCCCAGGAAAGTGTTCTCAGGCTTGCACAGTCAGGCCGCTCTTAAGGGCACAGGAGCACCAGGCCGATGAGTGGGGAGAGCAATTTGCTCATGAGCTCATCTGAACCTGGCGCGGCACCAGAACCACCAAGCAAGTAAAAACAGGTAAACTTCCCCTTAGCCAGGACACACAACGCTGCGCAGAGCATTCCATGCGTGCAAGGGAACATTTCAGTTTCCCTTGCTGGCACGATTCCCCTCATGCCCAGTTGCTTCAGCAAACTGGCCAAGAGAAAAGTGCTCTGTGCCTTTGGTGATGGAAAGTGCGGTCAAGTCACGGCTGACTTATGGCAGCCCCGTAAGGTTTTCAAGGCAAGAGAGATCCAGGGATGGTTTGCCGTCGCCTGCCTCTGTGTAGGGGCCCCAGAGTTCCTTGGTGTTCTCCCATCCCAATACTAGCCAGGTCTGATCTTGCTTAGCGTCCATGATCTGATGAAACTGGGCTTGCCTGGACCATCCAGATCCTTTATTTGGGGAGAAATAATAATAAAAAAGATCTCTGAAACTGGGGATGCACCATGATTGCTAATAGCCACTGATGGACCAAATAGGGTTGCCAACTGTGGGCTGGGAAATCCCAGGTTTTGGGGTGGACCCCAGGAAAGGGTAGAGGCTGGGGAGGGGAGGGACCTCAGCAGGGGACAATACTGTAGAGTTCACCTGCCAAAGCAACCATTTTCTCCAGGGGAACTGATCTCTGTCGTCTGGAGATCAGTTGTAAATTCTGAGAGATCCCCAGGCACCACCTGGAAGTTGGCAACCCTCAGGACACCTGCATCACCAGATTTAGGTCCCTGCAGAAAGAAAACATGGCTTTGCAAATCCATGCCGACCCTGGAGGTTCTGTTCTTCCAGCTTATCCCCTCCTATACAAAGTTTCCCTTGTTCTCTTGAGCCCTTCTCCTGGTGGTTTTCATTGTGCGAGTCCACCGTCTTTCCCCCACTCTCCCCTCCCGCCCAGGTGTCAGGCCCAAGCTGTCAGGTGGGCTTCTGTTTGCATGTCATTTGGGACTTACCCAGGTATGGCTGATTGCACAAAGTGGAACAGGGGAGTGACAGAGCCGCAGGTGCGTGCAATCTGTGAAGATCACTGCTAATCCATTCGGCACTAGGAGTCCCCATGATGGAGGGATCAGGTAGAAAAGGCGAAGTGAAGTGAAGTGGAAATATGCGAAAGGGGAGAGGACTGACAATGTCATTTTCTTCTCCCAGGTGGCTTAGTGGTTTTGGGGTTCATAAAATGCATCGCCTTAAAAAAAATCAGTTTTGTTGTTCGACTTACAATAATTCTCATCCTCAAACCACTTCGGTGAGCTGAGAATTCGGTCGGAAGGATTAAGGGAGGGGGTCAAACATCTAACAAAATTGATGCGTTCTTTGGACTTAACCCCCCCCTACCCTACCCTAGGGATGCCAGCCTCCAGGTGGGACCTGGGGATCCCTTGGAATAACAGCTGATCTCCAGAGTACAGAGATCAGCTCCCCTGGAGAAAATGAATGCTTTGGAGGGTGGACTCTATGGCACTGTACCCCACTGAGGTCCCTTGCCTCCCTGGGCTCCATCCTCAAATCTCCAGGAGTTCCCCAACCTGGATCAGACAACCCTACCCCCTCATCCTCTGCCGGTGGCCAGGGAGAACCTGGTAACCCTGTGCCTAGTCCGAGTGGTCTCAGAAAATGAAGAAGGGAGGTTGCAGCTGAGAAAGGAAGAGGATAACCTTGCCAGTAGGGATGGGCACGGACCTGGGAAATGTGGTTCGGTTTGTGGTTTGTGACGTGCCTGGTTCGCAAACCATGAACTGTCACAAACTTTTAGCCACCAAACAATCCAGTTCAGTTCATGAGGTTCAAGATGTGGTAGAAAGGATCCTGCGCAAGCTAGAGATCTCTGGTTGCAGGAGATCTCTGGTTGATTTTCTTCTACCTGCCCTCCAAGTTCAGTGAGGAATGGATTCACAGGGTTCAAGTTACAGCCCCCCCCCCCAAAGACGGTGCCCTGAGGAAAGTGCTGTTTAGGGAAATGACAGGTGTAGGTTCAGGAGGTTTCAGGAGTGCATAGAATGAATCCTGTTCAAGCTAGAGACACCAAACTCGCAGGGGATCTCTGTATGACTCACATCTCCCTTCCCTCCAGGTTTGGGAAGGACTGGATATATAGGGTCTGAGTTATGGCCCCTCAAATAAGGTGATCCCAGGAAAGTGCATTTTGGAGAAAGCACAGGTTCAGGAGATTTGGGAGTGTATAGAATGGATCCTACGCAAGCTTAGAGACATCACAGTCACAGGGGACCTCCCTCAGATGTTCCTCTACATGCCCTCTAAGCACCACCCCTGGTTGCTTTTAAGTTTGATAAACATTAGATGGAGTGGAGACTGTCTGGAAATGTATCCATTCACTAACCGCCACAAACTGCCACAAATAGCTTGACAGTTCGTGCCAGCTGACCTGCCACGGACTTCACTTCGCATACCACGAACCAGCCGAAATTCATCACAAACTGTAGTTCATTGCCTGGTTCGTGCCCATCCCTACATACCAGACTGAAAGTGAGACTTGGAAGAACAGGTTTGTGTGGCTTTGTTGTGAACATAGAAAGTGAGAATCAAGTGTGAATGCATAGACCTGTGTTGCAACATCCATAAATCTATAACATTTGAACCGCGGCTTGTGTTTTTAATTGTCGTATGCGTTTCGTTGCATTCGCTCAAAGCCATAACAAAGCAGCAGAAAGTTTTTAACTGTCAGCCACCTTGAGCAAGACTCTGAAGAGGCAGCATAGCAATATTCCAAATAAATAGTAAATACTCCTCTGCTGTATACATTGCACTGTTTTTAGTGCATTCCAGTGTTGTTCACTGTGGGTTGTATGTTTTATTTATTTTTTTAAGTAATTTTAATCAAACTTTTAAACAACATACAAAAAAGTATTGAGTTTCTAGACACTCTCAGTGACTGTGCTATGGAGCAGATGGTTACAGAACCGACCAGGGGAGAGGCGATCCTGGATTTGGTCCTAAGTAATGCCGAAGACCTGGTGAGAGATGTTAAAGTGATTGCACCGCTTGGGAACAGTGACCATAATGTTATTGAGTTCAACATTTGTTTAAATAGGGAGTTGCCCAAAAAGACTGACACAACCACTTTTAACTTTAGAAGAAGAAGAAGAAGAAGAAGAAGAAGAAGAAGAGATTGGATTTATACCCTGCCCTCCACTCCCCAAGGAAGTCTCTGAGCGGCTTACAAACTTCTTTTCCCTTCCCCTCCCCACAACAGTCACCCTGGGAGGTAGGTGGGGCTGAGAGAGCTCTTTCCCAAGCTGTCCTTGAGGGAACAGCTGGTACAGAGCTATGGCTTGCCCAAGGTCATCCAGCCAGGTGCAAGTGGAGGAGTGGGGAATCAAACCTGGATCTCCCAGATTAGAGTCCGCGCACTTAACCACTACACCAAACTGGCTCTCTTTAAAAGGGGTAACCAGAGGCCGAGGCTGAGAACTCCCACACTCTCCATGGCAGCATAGCTGACAGGTAAAAGCACACAAATCCTATCGGGAAAAAATTTGTGTTTTGATCCTAGCTAGTGGTCGTTTTTCTGTTTTAAGTCACCCTGGGTGAGATTCCATTCCAGACCTTCTCTTTCTGACCTATGACATACTAACCTGTGTCAAAGTTGTACAACATCAACAACAACAAAAAGGTTCCTTGCAATTTTATCATCACAGCAACCCTATGAGGTAGGTTAGGCGAAGAGAGGGGGAGTGGCCTAAAGTCACCCAGCAAGCAAGATTTGAAGCTTAGCCAGTCTAACACCCTAACCACAACACCACCCTGGCACCTGTAGAAAATCAGTAGGATAGGGAGACAACTTCCAGCAGAACCTGTTCCCGGACATGACAGTTGTCTCTATACAAAGATTTGTGTATGCATGTGTGTGTGTGAACAAGCATTCTATTGTCTGTCTGAAGTAGTACAGAATGGATACAGGTTTACTACTTCATTGGGAGCGAGGGGTAGGCAATTTAAACCCGCCCCATCTTGTATGTTTTTTCACTGTCCTATTCATTATCCCCCCCCCCCCCAATTTAGTTGAGCAACACGTATTGTCAGATTTCCATCAATTTGGAATGATGCTCTCGGGGGTTGTTTTGGAACGAGCCAAGGAGTTAACTAGAAAAGTGTGAGAGGCTCCGGAAGTTCAACCTCAAGACCTCCCCCTTCGCCCCTTGGTCTGCCTGAAGTGCCATGTTTCAGAACGGAGTGAGAGAGCCAGTTTGGTATAGTGGTTAGGAGTGCGGACTGTAATCTGGGAGAACCGGGTTTGATTCCCCTCTTCTCCACATGCAGCTGCTGGTGTGACCTTGGTTCAGTCACAAGTTGTCTCAGGAGCAGTTCTGGAAAGAGCTCTCTCAGCCCCACTTACCTCACAGGGTGCCTGTTGTGGGGAGGGGAAGAGAAATGGATTGTAAGCCGCTCTGAGACTCCTTCGGGTAGTGAAGGGTGGGGTATAAATCCAATCTCTTCCTCTTCATCTGGGAGGTCTTTCCTGCCAAATCTCAAGGCAGAAGAGAGGAAGGACCCCCATTTTACAGCTTATTAAAGTTCTCAGTGGCGGACACTTGGTGTTTCCAGAAAGCAAGCAGCATAACCAAGTGAGTGCAGGGAGGTATTTGGCACACCAAGGAAGAGTGGCAGCATGGGAGAGCCCTTTGCGATTATTGTTTAGCTAGGGATGCCAACCTCCAGGTGATACCTGGAGATCTCCCAGAATTACAAATGATCTCCAGACACTAGAAATCACTTCCCTAGGGGAGGGGGAATGACTGCTTTGGAGGGTGGACTCTTGTGGCATTATCTATCCAAATCCCTCCCTCTCCAGGTTCCACCACCAAACCTCCAGGATTTTCCTAACCCAGAGTGAGCAACCCTTTGTTGAATACATGATGCTGCCAAATACTGGCCATGACTACATTATAACTCTGATCCCTCTGCTTTTATTATCAAAGGCTATCAGAATCTGAATCATCTAACTGGTTAGCTTGGATTGAAAAGAAAAATCATGTCATTTGTCTATCCCTGCATTCACGATCTATTCTCTCCCAATCGGATGCACTCCATAGGATTAAAGGCAGAATTCTGGACATGGAATCACAAAAGCTCTGTAGTGCGGCCGTTTAAAACTTACTCTCTCTCCCTTGAGCTCAGAGAGTCTGCTAAAAGCAGGCCATATGGCTCCATAGCTCCACACTCTTCAAATTCCACAACAATGTGGAGCTTTTTCTTTGGCCAGATTTAATGTTAGGCCATCTGCAGTCCTATATGGAAGATTACTAAAAAAGGTACCATATTCAGCTACTGTCCCTGTAAGTTAAGTTGCACTGAAACAATTTCACATATCCTTTTTTGTTGTCCTTTTTATGTAGAGATTCGTACTAAATATCTAAACCCTGTTTTGGCAAATAAGATGGGATTCCCTCATCACATTAAGGTTCAGTTTATCCTGAATGACTCCTCACCAGATATAAGTGAGAAGTAGCTATATTTTTTGCAATGTGCTACAAAGTTGTGCTGTGATCAGATAGAAGAGGAGGAGGAGGAGGAGGAGGAGATTGAATTTATACCCCGCCCTTCACTCGGTGTCTCAGAGTGGCTTACAAACTCATTTCCCTTCCCTTTCCCACAACAGACACCCTGTGAGGTAGGTGGGGCTGAGAGAGCTCTTTCCAGAACTGTCCTTGAGAGAACAGCTCTGTCAGAGCCATGGCTTGCCCAAGGTCATCCAGCAGCTGCAAGTGGAGGAGTGGGGAATCAAACCCAGTTCTCTCAGATTAGAGTCCATGCACTTAACCACTACACCAAACTGGCTCTATAAAGAGTCAATTTGATGGTATATTTACCCAATTGTAATCTAAAAGCAATCTATATTATTTGTTCCATCTTATCTATTTTATATGCCAATAAAGGACTGATTGATTGACTGACTGATTGCTGTCTTCTACCAAGTCAGGTTCTTGGTCTCTCAAGACCAGTCTTGTCTACTCTGGCTGGCAGCCCTCTCTCTCTCCAGAGGTCTCAGGCTCAGCACAGAAAGGCTCTGCACCATATCCTTTCAGCTGGGGATGCCAGGGACTGAACCTGGGTCCCTCTCCATGCAAAGCAGATGCTCAGACTCTGAGCCAAAGGCCCTTCCTATATGAACACATGAGCACACATGAAGACATGAACACACGAAGCTATCTTATACTGACTCAGTCCATCAGTATGTCAAGGCCAGCATTGTCTACTCAGACTGGAGGTTCTCCAAAGCCTCAGGCAGACCTGATTCTTATTGGAGGTGCTAGCACAGGGATTGAACCTGGGACCTTCTGCATGCAAATCAGAAGCTCTGCCACTGAACCAGAGTCTCTCCCCTTATGAGCTCATGAAGCTGCCTTGTATTGATTCAGACTATTAGTCTATCAAGGTCAGTATAGTCTATTCAGACAGGCAGCAGACCTCTAGAGTCACAGTTCCAGGCCTTTGTCATCACCAGTTACCTGATCTCTTTAAACTGGAGATGCCGGCAACTGAACCTGGGACCCCCTGCCTGCCGAGCAGATGCTCTACCATTGAGCCACAGCCCCTCTCCCTGGATCAGATGAGCTGTTTGATCCGACATCATTGCTGTTGTCCTGTGGATTTAAAATGCAGGTTCAGACAGCAACATCTGTCTCCCGTTCCCCAGTCTTCAGCACCCCCTTCTCACCCATCTTCGAGTTGGGATTATTTGACACTGGGGAAAGTCAGGTCTTTACAGATGTCAGTGGTTTCACCCCGCATTTCCAGATGTCTGATCAATCCATCACTCTCTCAAGCCATTTGGGAAGTCTGATCATACACTTCCATCTTTGCACCATTTAAAAAATTCAGTTAGCGATTTGCGCATAAGCGGATCTTCTCCCCAGGGTTGTGAATCACTGCACCCAAACATTCTGTCAGGATCAGGAGCCCCTGGGGAGGTTGCTTTTGAGCAACAAATCCCCCTTCCAAACCCCTCTCTCCTGTTTCTTGAGGTTGGAAAGCTGTGAAAATAGTCTCTAGTTAGGCTCCCATATTGGCAGAGAACCTGGGGAGGCTGGCATCCCTCATTCAGGGAGACTGTAAAGCTAGAAAAAATTAAAAATCTAGGCAGCCTTGCTTCTAAGCAACTGAGGCTGAATATCTGCCCCCAAAGTGTGTGCAGGGCTTTCTGGGTATGGACCTTGGCTAAAGTGGGGGGTGGATGTTAACCAGACTACAGAGATCAGTCCCCCTGGAGAAGATGGATGCTTTGGAGAGTGGGCACTATTGGCATTGTACCCCACTGAGGTCCCTGTCCCTCCCCAAGCTCCATCCCCAAATCTCCAGGAGTTTCCCTGCCTGGAGCTGGCTACCTTACTCCCCATCCACTTTCCCCCCATGCAAACTCTCTTCTGCTTCATTCCATGATTGACACAAGAGTAGGTGTACTGAAGTCAATGGGGCTACTGTCATGTAAATCTGCATTCCAAGGAAGAGAGGCAAAGTGAAGGAGGCTGAGAGGGGCTGCAATACTTGGCGGAGGGATCACAGAGCTGTCAAAATGGAGTGGTGCTTCAAACGAGTGCTTCTGCGCAAGTGTGAAAGACAATTTTTTTAAAAGGATGCCACCCACCTGACCACTCCGTGGTTACTGTGCAGCAATAATCTGAATGGTCAATGATGGACTGGGTTTGTGGTGAGGCAGGTTTTGGGTGGCATTGGTTGGACAAACTCATCTGAAACAAATGTCGCCGGATAAAATAGAGGCATGGCCAGACTGTACCAAGCCTGTCATCTGAACGCAGCCGTAGTTCATATGATGTTAAAAGGAATCCATGTACTTGGAAAAACCAGTGCTGAATGAGGAAGCAAAATCACATCAACCTGTCATATTGCTCACACCCAGCAATGTTTATGAACCACATTTTTCCATCAGATTACCACCCAAATCATCTACAATGCACTAGAAAAATAAGCTTGCTAAGAGATCAGAGAAGCTTCTGTTTCCCTCACACACTCTGGAGCTTCATTCAATTGCACATATTCTTCCGAATCCTTGATGTTGAATTAATTGCACAATTTCACAGCCTGGTGACTTACAGCAACTCCTCTCTCCTTGCCAGATGCCATGGGAAGAAAGAACAGCGTCTCCTGGGAAGTGGAGAGAAAGCAGGTTGCCAAGAGATGGGGCTTTCCCCCCATCAAAGTCCTGCATTTCAAGATGAACTTCAAATTCATCACAAGTACAAATTGCTTTTATGGCTGGCCTATCCACAGGTTAAGTTTTTACCTGTGTCTTTCCAGAGCTTGCATGATGACGTATAGTACATTCTGTGCTGAGAACATAATCCCAGGAACATGCAAGCCTAATTTGGACTGGGACCATTGGTACACAGAGCTTTAGTGTTACCCAGATAGGATGTCTCCTAATTAGGTGGGGAAAATTAGCTTTAAAGAAGAAAAAGCAAGAGGGGATAACTGGAATTCTTCACCAATGTTTATGCAGATTTTTCCTTTAAGATGTTCAACCAGAAAGGGGTGTTTTTTTTATTAAAAGAGAAATAAAAGGGCAAAATACACCTAAATATACCAAACACACACACAAGGCTAGCTAAGAGGAAATCAGGGAGGGAAGGGGGGAAGCAATTTTAGGGAAGGCCATAATTACCAGTCTCAAAGAAAGAGGTCCATGGAGGCAGCTAAAAAACAACCAGTGTTTCACGGTGAGATGGAGAGAAGGCCCAAACAGATTGGGGGGTGCATGTATGGATCCGAGAACACGCACACACACACTGCTATGGAGCAGGATGCCATAATTTATAGGGCAAAATGTTCCCTGGGGGAAGCTGATGTCTTAGCCCCCAAAAAATAACTTGATGGGTTTTTCGGAACTGGAAAATTATCTAGGAGAAGCTTAATGGGATTTTCTGTGGTGGACTATATGTGTAAATGGTGCTTGATGGCCCTGTAAGTACTAGACTGGGAAAGCTACCAGGTTTGGTGAATAGTATTAAGTGTTGTTTAATTAGGGTAAATGAGTGCAAGGAAGTAAGGCTGGGTGTTGATGAGATTAGTCAATAGGTTCTTGGGAGACCCATTGCCCTAAATTATGCGTCTCTCTAGGGTGGGAAGGAAGTAGTTAGCTAGCCAGCCACTCTCTCTCATGCCTCTAAACCACATATCCAGGCTTGTCTCTGTCTGGCATCCATTTTGTGTCTGCTCTGATGGACTCAGCACCAAAGAGCCCTTTCCTCCTTGCTTCCTGGAGTTGTACCACCTCTCTTTTCCCCACCCACTAATCAGGTCAGGCTAGGTCACAGAAGCTTTTCCTGGACATTCTTCAGGAATTCCTTCCTGATGTCTCTCTAGTATTTAATACCTCCAAGTCTCTGTCCCCTGCTTGACGGGGGGAGGGGCCTTGACCATCCCATTGCCTAGACCTATTAGCATTTGCATGAAGGTGGGCTGAGGTAAGTCTGGAAAGTGATTGAACTGATTTTGTCCCTTTCTGCCTGTTCTCTGCCCAGAGAGGAATAAACTTTTAAAACTCAGAGTGAAGGTTTTGCTCATTTCAAACCTCCAAAGGAAAAAAAATGCATTTCTTCACAAAGCCCGAGTATAATTGGTACGTTAATTGCAGTCAACTTTACCTCTCTCAATATTATTAACCTCCTGATTTTCTCCCACATGACAATGGGTGGGGGGGAGCATTCTTTAGTATATTCTCAAGAATGAGATTAAATAATGGGCGCAAATGAAGTCCAAATGTAGCATTAAAAACCTTCTAGCAAAGATATGTCTCCCAGCTGCCTCCCTAATATATCCCAAGTCTGAGATAGCTATCAGAACTGTCACTCGGCAGCCTAGACTTCAAATTATAGCAATTATGACAGTTTGTGCCAATAGCCAGGAGGTGGGGATTTTTTTTTGATGTGGTTAAAAATAACATCTGTTTTAAAAAAAACCCATAAAATTACATTTTGCTAATTTTCTGATAAGATAATGTGGAAGCTAGACGGTGTGCCTTCCAGCGCCAGATTTCAATTAGAGCTTTTTTTCCTTCTGGGTTTTTACCACCTCATCTCTGGGATCCAGCTCCATTCTGAGGAGTTAATTTGTTTTAACTTTCTTAATTAATTGTTTTGTATAGGTTTTGCCTTTCAAGCCGATATCAATCTTCCCGACTTATTAACGAGCTGATTGCCAAGGCGCGATACAAAGCGCAACGGCGGTTAAGTTGTTCTCACTGTCACTAGGAACGGGGTTCCCATATTAACCCACCAAACAAAATAATTGCACACCGTTTAGAGGGTAACAAATGACAAGAGGCTTGCACCTGGTGTGTTTAAATGGATTTTTTAAAAAATATATATAAAAATTAAGTTTTCTGTCTCTTGTACAAGTTACTTAACACAATCGGGGCCCAACAGCCAGGAACAGAATAGAAAATAATAATTTTCTTTAAAGCAGGGGGCGATCTGGGAGGGGTTTTTTGTTATGCCTGTGCTTTATTTCTTCAAATGCTGCCAGGTTGTATGCACATACCAATGCTCCCTCAAAGCTGTGGAGTCTTGTGAGCAAAAATTCCACTTTGCAAGCTACTGGCACTAAAGCTGTGAGCGAGCGATTGGGCTGCTGCATGAATCAGTTTGCTCTGGAGCCATCCTTCCTGAGCTAAGAGAAAAATGTGTGAGCCGGAGGCTAAAAATCTCCAAGCTAGCTCACACTAACTCAGCTTAGAGGGAACACTGGCGCATACCCTGTGCTGGGGTTCATAGAGTGGCAATTCAACAGGAGTCCCCAATATTATTGAGTCTGTGAGCATTTTTGCCATTCTGACACAGTGTGGTGGGCACAGCCCACAATGGCTGCCACAAAATTCATGCCACAGGAGGCACAGCCAGACACACACTGTGAACAGGCTGTGGTGGCAGCCGTTGCCAAAGCAATGTTGTTGTTGGTTTTAAATCTCCACAGGCAATCAATTCTCCAGTGGCCAATCAGAAGCCTAGCTGGGCAAACAAAGAACCAGTCCAGACCAGTGTTCCCTCTAAGCTGAGTTAGTGTGAGATAGCTCACAGTTTTTTAGCCTCTGGCGCACACATTTTTGTCTGAGCTCAGGAAGGATGGCTCCAGAGGAAACTAATTTATTCAGTAGCCAAATCACTCCCTCACAACTTTAAGGCCAGCAGCTCACAAAGCAGAATTTTTGCTCACAAGACTCCACAGCTTAGAAGGAACATTGATCCAAACTATCATCCACCTCACTTGGACAGGTGGTGCTGCAGACGACCCCGGGAGGCATCAACTCTGGCTCTGCAAAGAGCACCAATTCAGCAATAGTTGCTGGTTGCTTGACTTGGAACCTCCTGACTGTTGGTAACAACACCCATGGAGGCCATTTTGTGACTGGTCCTACCTCCTATGGCAGCCATTTTGTGGTGTCACCCTGTAGCCTCTCTCAAAGCGCTGAGAGCACCCAAAGACTCAGCAAAGCTGAGGACCCCAGCAGGCAAGGAAGGGTCTTCCATAAAGCCTGTTACCTAAGAGCCTTTACTGGAGATGTTTCTAGAACATTCTGTTTTGCTTTTCTTTTATTATCTATATATCTAATAGCCAAGTGCCCCCCCCTGCGTGCAGATACCTAATTTCGCATGGGGGGCACTTGGAGGGCAGAGGGGGGGTTCTGTAGGTGGGGGGTGACCCCCCCCCCCCCGCCTGCAGAAAAATCCAAAAAGTTTGAAAAACTTCTCGGGAGATATTTAAATCCCCCCAAAAGTTAAAGCGTTCTCCATGCACGCGTGGAGAAAGCTCTGGCCACTGTAGGGGAGGGGGTGGGAAGCGGCGCGGCGAGGCCTCGCCGCCGCTGTTTTTGGGGAGGGGGGAGAGCCTCAGCGGACGGCGGTCTCCTTGCTGCCGCCGTTTTGAAGGAAGGAGGGGAGGGGGGAGCCTCAGCGGACAGCGATCTCCCTGCCGCCGCCGTTTTGAAGGAAGGAGGGGAGAGGGGGAGCCTCGGCGGACGGCAGTCTCCCTGCTGCCGCCGCTGCTGTTTTGAAGGGAGGGAGGGGGGAAGCTGCCAAAGGGGGAGGGGGTAGAGGCTCAGCGAGCCGGGGGAGAGGAGGAGGAAGAGACTCACTCCCCCCCCCCGCGAGTATTGCGGGTCCACCGGCTTGTTATTATTATTTGTTGTTTGTTTGTGTGCGTGCCTGGAAGTCATGGCTGACCTCTGGCGACCCCTAGTGGGGACTGGAGGTAAGGGACATTCAGAGAGGTGGCTTGCTATTGCCTGCCTCTGCATCCTGGCCCTGGTATTCCTTGGAGGTCTCCCATCCAAGTACTTGCCAGGGTCGGTCTTGCTTAGCATCCGAGACCTATCCAGGTCAGGGCTTTCTACAACATCCTGAGTGCCTTCCACCAGTGAGCCACGGCCCCTATGTTCTTCCCAGCTCTTTCCCTTGTTGTCTATATCCAAGGGTGGGACTAGAGGTCTCTCAAACGTCTGTCTTATGCGATTCCACAGGGCTGCAGCACCATTTGTAGCTCAAGGGATTTAATTTGTCGGAGACATCTATCCAGCAACCAGCCATTTGCTAGATACACAATAATAAGAGTGACACAAAGCAAATTGTTAATGATGTACTCTGGTAGTTAGGGCTATTAACAGTGACAATCATTGGTCTCAAAAAGACTGCCGTGCAAGAGTAAGCCGCTTCTGCACACTCACCAAACAGGAGGTCAGATTTAACAACACAGATCACAGGGGAGAGAAGAGACACTAGGGAGGTTACTGACCGGTATGTGTGTGGTCTGAGGCAGGACTTTGGCAGGCAAACCTAATCAGAGTTAGTAAAAAGCCAAACAGCACCTTTAAGACTAACAAACTTCATTGTAGCATTCGCTTTCGAGAAGCACAGCTCTCTTCGTCAAATGCATGGAGGGTTATGAAGAAACTGGCCAGAGATATATAGGTGGTAAGGGGGGGGGGGGAGGAATGCAGAAAGTGCCATGTAAATGCAAAGCGGTTGCAAAAGTCATGAAAATGATAAAATGCACAATCCAGGCTGGGTGTGACCCCCTTCCTTCTGTTGATGAATCTGAATGGAACACCTGAAAGGCCGTTACAGTCAAAACAACAGTTAAAGTTATAGTTAAAGGCAGAATTAACTGCCTTTCAGGTGTTCCATTCAGATTCATCAACAGAAGGAAAGGGGTCACACCCAGCCTGGATTGTGCATTCTACCTTTTCCCCAATTTTTGCAACTGCTTCGCATTTACATGGCACTTTCTGCATGCTCCGCCCCCCCTTACCACCTATATATCTCTGGCCAGTATCTTCACACCCTCCATGCATCTGATGAAGAGAGCTGTGTTTCTCGAAAGCTTATGCTACAATGAAGTTTGTTAGTCTTAAAGGTGCTACTGGACTTTTACTATTTTGCAACAACTCCTCTGGATCTAATCAGAGTTATATCCTTCTAAGTCCCCTGAGGTCAATTAGGGTTGCCAGACAGTGCCCGGCAACCCTTGGAAGGACTGTGGGTGGGGATATGTGAGGGGCGCGTGACACCAGCTGGGGCATCACTTCACTTTTAGTAACAAAACTGAAGCGGCATAGGTAACTCTAGGAACCGCCAGAAACTCTATGGTAAAGCCATATAGTTTCTGGCAATTCCTAGAGCTGCTTTATGTCACTTCCGGGTTTTCACCGGAAGTGACATGATGCTACAGGCACTGTCATGACTTTCCCCCTGCTGCTCAGAATGGTGGAGGGACATGGGAAGGGGAGCAGGGCATCGCCCACCCTGATTGGGGGACAAGCAGTCCTCGAGCCAATAGACTTAGAATGTTGTAATGCTATGCAGGATTATGCAGGGGTGGACTGGGGCCTTTAAACAACACTGAACAAGTTTAGCCAAGTATCTCAATGGGTCCCTCTTGGGTGGGACCTTGGCACCCATGTTCCTCATTGCCATGACTCAGGTCCCAACCAAGTGGAATCCACGAGGCTACTTGGCAGAACTTGCTACTGGCTGGGAATGATGCCTCAGTCTCTTATTGGCTGAGGATATGCAATTTAAGTCAGGGGCAAGCCCTTTGAACTGAGGAACAGTTAAGGATCTTAATTCGCTTCCTTTAAAAGCTTTTATGAACTTGCCAAACATATATTAAATACATCGACTAAAGATAAAAGGTAGAAAAGCGTCTACAAAGGAGACCGCGTCATGCCGGGTTTTGTTCTGTGTCGCTGACTGTATCTTTGACCTGCTCGATTATGAGGTCAGATCTCTCTAGAGTGCAGCAAGGATTCACCTATTGGGACATGCAAACCCTAACTGCATTTTTCATGAAGAACTGTGACTTTTAAAAAAAAAAAATCATTTCTTGTAAAAAGAAGCCCATGGGCATAAATAGAGACAAAGATCACCCTATTAACTTTATAGTTTCGGTTCATCTTAGAAGTTCTTCCACAGGCAGGTGCACTCAAAAGCCCAAGGCAGACAAGATCACAATTTGTCACACGCCAGTGACTTGCTAAGGAATGGCAGTGATAACCGCTGAGGGAAACAGAGGATGAATCAGGAGTGGGGAACCAGTTTAGGACACAGCGAGAATCAAGGTGCGTTCTGGGGTGGCACTGGTGATAAGGAAGGGGGGGGGTGGAGGAGAAGTCTCTATTCTGGGACAAGAACTCTTAACCTGAATGATGGGGTGACTGTCTTGGCAGAACAAACTCTGGTGTCCTCATTCTCCACCACATGAACACCCATGAACACCTGAAGCAGCCTTACACTGAATCAGCTCCTTGGTCCATCAAGGTCAGTATTGTCCACTTTGACTGGCAGTGGATCTCCAGGGTCTCAGATGGAGGTCTCTCACACCACCTGCCACCTAATCCTTTCAGCCAGAGAGTCTGGGGATTGAACCTGGGACCTTCTGCATATCTAGCAGATGTTCTGCCAGTGAGCCACAGCCCCTCCTTTGAGGGAGATTGCTAACCAGCTGTCCCTGGGAAGAAGAAAGCTGAACAAGGTGGAAACACTCATCCCTAGTCGTTTGATGATCACAGGTCTATTGCCTCTGAACGTGGATGACAGTCAAGGGACGTTTCAGGTGGGCTGCTGTGTTGGTCTGAAGCAACAGAACAAAGTTTGAGTCCAGTGGCACCTTTAAGGCCAATGAAGTATAACTCTGGGTACAAGCTTTTCTTGTGCATGCATGCGTCTTCAGATATCTGAAGAAGTATCCGAAGAAGTGTGCATGCATAAGAAAGCTTTTACCCAGAATTATACTTTGTTGGCTTTAAAGGTGCCACTGGACTCAAACTTTAGTCTAATAACGTGTGGGGCTTGCCTAAGAAATGTCCCCATGGCATCCCTCAGCTGAGAGGACTCCCCCCAACTGTTCAAATTATGTACATTTTTAGTGGCAACTGGAGAAGAACTTAGAAAAGTCTGTGACTCCATGGTGGCTCGCCAGGCTTGCATGCAGATTACCACATGTTCACCCCTACCATCTTCTGGTTAAAGGATTTCTGGTGGGAGGGGATGAGATTCCACAGAGCTTCTGCCACTCAGGGTACACCATACTGAGACATAAAACAAAGGCAAACATATATCTTTGCAGACTGGAAAATCTTCCTGGTACGAGTCCAAGGAATCTTTAGATGGTCTTCATGAATGGACGGGGCTCGGAACAAGATCATGTAGAAGGCCTCAGGTTCAGTCTCTGGCATCTCCAGCCAAAGGATCGCAGGTTGCAAGTATTGGGAAAGGGAAGAAGAAGAAGAAGATGATGAAGAAGAGGAGGAGGAGGAGGAGGAGGAGGAGGAAATTGGATTTATACCCTGCCCTTCACTATCCGAAGGAGTCTCAGAGCGGCTTACAATCTCCTTTCCCTCCCCCTTCCCCCAACAGACACCCTGTGAGGCAGGTGGGGCTGAGAGAGCTCTGATAGAACTGCTCATGAGAGAATAGCTCTGAAAAAACTTGTAAGTGACCTAAGATCACACCAGGAGCTGCATGTGGAGGAGTGGGGAATCAAACCCGGTTCTCCCAGATTAGAGTCCACGCTCCTAATCACTACACCACTTCTACTCAGAACAGACAGTACACGAGGCTCCCTTATACTGAATCAAATCCTTGGTCCATCGAAGTCAGTATTGTTTACTCAGACTGGTAGCAGCTCTCCAAGGTCTCAGACAGAGGTCTTTCCTATCACCCACCGCCTGGTCCCTTTTTAGTTGGACATGCCGGGGATCGAACCTGGTACCTTCTGCATGCCAAGCAGATGTCCCACCACTGAGCCACAGCTCTCCCTAAACGTCAAGCTAAATTAACCAATGGCCTGGTTGGGGAAGGGAAACCTCCTATCTCCCCTTCCTTGTTCCATATTCACCTTGCTCTAGAATGCTACGATCGCAGGTTGTTGAGAAATAGGCCTGAATTTAGAACTCACTATTCGAGTTCAATACCTTGCTTATTCTTTCCTTCTGAACCTGCGATACATCCATTATAGAAATGACCAAAGAGAATTAGGTTCAGAAGGAGAATCGGGATGGGGACACACCAGTCATGCAACAGCATGCAGGAAGAGAGACGGCGACCTCTGCTAGAGGCAGAGACTTAACAACGTCCCCCCCCACTCCACCCCAGCCTATCGCCAGATCTGAAAACAGAGATTTAGGGAAATCAAAGGATGCAGAGCGGCTCTTAATTCTGCTTGCCTTACAACACGCAGAGATTTGGTATTGTCCCTTTCCCCCATTATATCAGTCCCCCCCCCCCCTTTCTCCAAAAGGATGGAATTTGGGAAGACAGATAGTGCACAAAGCACACATCTCCCCTCCCTTGAGCGACTACTTATATATAAACTTCTGACCTTGAAAGTTTTTCAGATCATTTCTACAAAGTGATACACTTTGCTTTCATCCCCATAGGAACACAAGCAATTTACAAGGCACACCAGAGCCTCGACACAGTTCAGCCCACCCACTCTCTACAGCGAGAAACTTTTAAAATGGATCAGTAAAATATTGTTCTCTTGACCGCCCCCCCCATCTCCCCCTCCACACATATCCGTCTCTCCCTCTATAAAAACGAGCAGGAAACTGCTGGAAGGACTTTAACTTAGTGATAGGTGGCAGTGATGAGGGGCAGTGGCTCAGTGGCAGAGCCTCTGCTTGGCATGCAGAAGGTCCCAGGTTCAATCCCTGCCATCTCCAGTTAACAAGGACTAGGCAGTAGGTGACGTGGAAGACTTCTGCATGAGACCCTGGAGAGCTGCTCCCACACAATGCTGACGTTGATGGACTGATGACTGATTCAGTGTAAGGCACCTTCCTGTGTATGTTTTTGGGGAGGGACCCATGGCTCAGTGGCAGAACACTTGCTCAGCATGCAGAAGGTCTCGGGTCCAATCCCTGGCATCTCCGGTTAAAAGGACTAGGCAGTAGTAGACCTCTGCCTGAGACCCAGGAGAGCCCCTGCCAGCCTATCTAGGGGCTACTGAACTTGATGGGCTGACAGTCTGATTCAGAATAAGGCACCTTCATGTGTGTCCGGGTGCACGTTCTGCATGCAAGGTCCTAGGTTCAGTCCCTGACGTATCTAGTTCAAAAGATCTGAAGTAGGTGGGGTTGGGAGCCACTGCTTGTCAGTGGGCGATTGTGAGCTAGCTATGTGGACCCCCTTGGTACAAGGCAGTTTCATATGGGTCATATGGATCCCGGCTATTCTAGGGATCTTCTTGGTCTCGGGGCCAAACTAGACAAGACTGTGTTCCCAAGTTTGGCCCAAAGACGTGTCATCGTTTTGTAGACTGAATCTGTATCCCTAGCCACCTCATCTAGCAGCCTTGTATGGGTCATCCAGCTATCTATCTATCTATCTATCTATCTATCTATCTGTCTGTCTGTCTGTCTGTCTGTCTGTCTGTCTGTCTGTCTGTCTGTCTGTCTGTCTTCATCATCATCAATTTATTTTTGTGATTTTTATCCGCTTAGGGCGGCTTACATCACGACATAGAACAATAAAACGAATCCATAAAACATTAATTCATTTAAACATCAATTCATCTAAGATTAAAATTTAAATACCAAATTTGAAATGCCATCTTGTTTTAATTGTTTAACTGTTTTTATATCTTGGTTTTTATTGTTTTTATGTTGTGAGCTGTCCTGAGCCCATTCATGGGGTAGGACAGGATATGAGTTAAATAAATAAATAACGAATGGCAGCTCAGTGGTTGGTTTCAGTCCAGCACATGGTAAGCTCAGCTGGGTGACTTTGGGTCAGTAGCAGTTCTCTCAGAGCTCTCTCGGCCTCTAAAAACAAGCCTCGCTCTCCACCTAGTGGTGCATAATGCTAAGAGAAAAAACTTGCAGCTGCTAGACAATCTCGGGATCTCCTGGCTATTCTAAACACAATGACATATGAGGAGGAGGAGGAGGAGGAGGAGGAGGAGGAGGAGGATTATGATAATGAGGAGGAGGAGATAAATTAAGAGGATTTTTTTGCCATCTTCTGGGCATGGAGCAAGGGTCACTGGGGGTGTGTGGGGGGAGGTATTTGTGAATTTCCTGCATTGTGCAGGGGGTTGGACTAGATGACCCTGGAGGTCCCTTCCAACTCTATGCTTCTAAGTGGAGAGGGAGTGACTGGCCCAATGACTTTCATGGCTGAGTGGGGATTTGAAGTGAGTTGGTAGCTCAACATTCTAACCCAACCTATGGAACCTTTAGAATGCTGACACTGGATGGTGGGCACAACCATAACATGGCTGCCACAGGAAGCAGAGCCAATTGCAAAATAGCTGCTGAAGAGGCACAGCCAGCCATGCAGAGGAAGCCCAGGGATAGGGGAGATGAAGGGCCATTTAAAAATCACACTGGGAAAGAGGAGTGAAAGAGAATAAAACCGACACTGTGGTGGCAGTGGCTACTGCTGAATCAATGTCATCTTAATCTGCCCGGCCAGTTGGATCTCCAGTGGCCAATCTGAAGACCTGCTGGCCAAGAGGCCTACCTGGCCCCACCCACTTTCAAAAAACTCTTGGTGGGTGGCATGAAAGGTGTCACTGTGCCCCATGGCACCCACAGGAACCACGTTGGGGACCCCCTGCTCTAACCATTACACCATAGTGGCAGATTCTCAAACCCATGAAACATAGACACTAGGCTGTGCTTCTTGTGGGGTCTCCTGGATTATATGGGCCTTGAGAGGAGGAGGAGGAGGAGGAGGAGGAGGAGAAGAGTTGGGTTTATACCCCGCCCTTCACTTGGAGTCTCAGAGTGGTTTACAATCTCCTTCCCTTCCTCCCCCCACAACAGACACCCTGTGAGGCAGGTGGGGCTGCGACAGCTCTGAGAGAACTGCTCTTGAGAGAACAGCTCTGAGAGAGCCATGACTGAGAGCCAGAGTCACCCAGCAGGCTGCATGTGGAGGAGTGGGGAATCAAACCCTGTTCTCCAGATTAGAAGAAGAAGAGGAGGAGATTGGATTTATACCCCACCCTTTACTCGGAGCAGCTTACAAACTCCCATTCCTTCCCGTCCCCGCAAAAGACACCCTGTGATGTAGGTGGGGCTGAGAGAGCTCTTTCCAGAACTGTCCTTGAGAGAACAGCTCTGACAGAACTATGGCTTGCCCAAGGTCACCCAGCAGCTGCATGTGGAAGTGCGGAGAATCAAACCCAGTTCTCCCAGCTTAGAGTCCATGTCCCTAACCACTACACCAAACTGGCCCTCATCTCATGGCACAAAAATACAACAATAATTCCAAAGGATGGGACACCCAATTAGCTACATTTACCCCAGGCCGAACACAAAGCAATTCATCAATAGCTTGGATATCTCCTGAGACACGCTAATGCAGTAGGCTTAAATTAAGGCAAACGCTACCAATGGCGGATCGACGGCATCAGCCTCCTGGTCCTGCTGCTCCTGAATGCCATTCCCTGTGGCTATAATTACCTTTCGTTGTTTCCCCCCCCCCTTTCTGCCAGCATAATCCAATTATAAACCAATAGCTAAACCCACAACATATTTGCTTGTTTCTTTGAAGAGCGAGCATGTAATAGGGAACAGTAGCATAAGCATCTTGTTTAATACCCCCTAGGCAGCTTTGGGCACCTGTTTCCGCGCCAGCCATTTCTGTGCGAATGACAGAATGAGAAGTCAAAGGTCAAGGTATCTGATCCCAGGGAGACAGTTTCTTAACGTGGGGAGGGGCCGGGGTTCAGTCCCAGAGTACCAGCTCTGCCTGCAGAAGGTCCCAGGTTCAGTCCCTGCCATCGCTAGTTAAAGGGCTGCAGGTTGTAGGTGATGGATAGGGTTACCAACCTCCAGGTGGAGCCTGGAGTTTGCCCAGAAGTACAGCTGATCGACCGAGAACAGTTCTCCCTGAGAGAATGGGAGCTTTGGAGGGTGGACTCTGTGAAATTACTTCCTTGTTAAGCCCCATCCCCAGGTATTGCCTCCAAATTTCCAGGAATTTCCCAAGCCACAGTTGGCATCTCTAGGGGTGAGAAAGACTGCCTGAGAACTCGGTGAGGGACAGCTGGCCAAAGAACGGTCTGGTCCGAGAGAAGGCAGATTCATAGATGTGTTGGTCAGTTAAGCAAACAGAAATGGACATATTGATATTTGAGAAATAAGCATCATTACAGATATAAGGAACAAGCTTTTAGGGCAGGTCCATCCGCTATGGAAATCTAAGCAATTGCCTAGAGTGCAAGAGCTGTGGAAGGGGCACCAAAAGAGTTAGAGGTCTACAGGCAGCCCCAGAGGCTGAGGATCCAGGGCAGAGAGGGAACTAAATGAGCATACCTCCTAAACAAGGCTATCATGTCTTCTTGGAAGTAAGTCCCAGTATATTCAAGAGGATTTACGCCCAGGTAAACATATTTGTCCCTGACCTGGATTGCCAAGATTAGCCCGATCTCATCAGATCTCAGAAACGAAGCAGGGCTGGCCCTGGCTATTATGGGAGACTTCCAAGGAATACCAGGGTTGTGGTATGGAGGCAGGCAATGGCAAACCACCTCTGAACACCTCTTGCCTTGAAAACCCTATGGGGTCGCCATAAGTCAGCTGTGGCTTGACAGCACTTTCCACCACAACAAGTATGCTTGTAGGACCCCTAACAGCTCATACTAGCCCAGTCTTGTCACAGCTCAGAAGCTGAGCTAGATCGGTACTTGGATGGGAGACCACCAATGAAAACACTTCAGATGAAGGCCATGGCAGACCACCTCCGCTCATCCCATGCTTTGAACACCCCATTAGGTGGAACTTCACAGGGAGGGCATGAGTTGGTTGCAGTGCAAAGACACACTTTACCTTAAGCACGCTTAGGACTACAGTCCTTGGAATAAATTGGTTGAGATTTCATTATGTAGGCTGAATGCTTACAGATATCTGTGTGCGTACCCAAAGGCACACACATTCCTTTGTGACCTCTCCATGCCAAATCAGAAGAGACACTAACAATGGTGTTCTCAGCTATCCTAGTGTGTGCTGTTTTTTAAACATTCAGCCGTCAGGTGCATGCCCCCTCAGTTTTGATTGGGACCCTGGCTTATGGATGCTGACTCTGTATAAGTACCACGCGCTAACCAATTGTGCCACTGGAGCTCTTCTATGGTTGCCAACTCTGAGTTGGAAAATTCCTGGAGATTTGGGGATAGAACCTGGGGAGGATAAGGCACAGGGAGGGGAAGGTCCTCCTCAGCAGGGATGTGGTGCTATAGAATCTACAGCTGCCATTTTCTCCAGGGGAGCTGATCTCTACTCTGGAGATCAGCTGTCATTCCAGGAGATCTCCAGGCCCTGCCTGGAGGTTAGCAACCCCATGTGCAGGGAGGAAATTTATGCTTCCCCCTGCCATGTTTCCCCAACCTAAAATGCCCCAGGGTCGCTGATATTTGTCCTATTGGAGATATATTTTGGTACAAATGTGGGTACCCCTTCACTCACTGGGGAAAGTATCCATTTCATGGGGATGTTTAAATACTGAGAAAGCAGCTCTGGATGGAAAGCTTAAAGATCCCTTCCCTGTTCTCTCTGACTTTGGTCCAAGTCAGGGGCCCATCCCCCTGATAACTGTTTAAAAAAAAAAAAGAAGTTCACAGAAAACTTCATGGTCTTATTTGGTTTGGCCCCTCAGAGGATTTCAGTAAAGAGTCACAATGTCCCATGAAGCTCCTGACTATCCTCATTTGGGCAGTGAGGCCTCGTATACATTTTCCCTGGAAATTAAACTCCTTCTGGAGTGAAAAGAAAGCAATGAGACCCTTTTAATGCGGATAATAACCTCTCTTTTGGGAGAGGGTTTTTTTTAGGGGGGGGATGTCCAGCAAACAGGATGAGAGTCCTCTGCCTGCGCAGTATAAGTTACCACATAGTTGGCATGGACGGTTGCCTCAGGTGATCATCGAAAAGGCACGAAGCTAAGTCAACACATTTTGATTTGTTAGTTCAACCGAGTACAAGGTAGATGAAGGGGGGCGAAAAGGAAAAAAAAGCAAACTGGAAACAGAACGTAACTATATCTGAGAGGCAAGTTGTGGCTTGCAGGAAAAGAAAATGTTTGCGGCAAACACCTGTGTTGGAGATTTATCTAAGGTGCGGCCTCCTTGCTTAAGCTGTAGTAATTACCCAGAATACCACAGCTAGTGGTTGGGGGGGGGGGGGGAACCTGGAGCTTTTAACAAATTTAACCCTTTCACACCAACTGGGACCAACCACGGTGCTCTATCTAGGTCAAATCTGGATCCATCTGTTGACTTTTTAAAAAACGTTGACAACGTCCCTGTTGTTCAGTCACTTTGTTCTTTGACCTCTTTCTCTCATAATGGGCCGGAGCCTAAGTTTGGAGTTCCCCACACACATGTAGAAGAAGAACTGGTGTTCATACGCCGCTTTTCCCTACTTTAAGGAGTCTCAAAGCAACTGACAATCGCCTTCCCTTCCTCTCCCCACAACAGGCACCTTGTGAGCTAGGTGGGGCTGAGAGAGTTCTGTGAGAATCACGACTGGCCCAAGGTCACCCAGCTGGCTCCATGTGGAGGAGGAGTGGGGAATCAAACCCAGTTCTCCAGATTAGAGCCCGCCACCCATAACCTCTGCATCAGACTGGCATCATACACATGTTCAAAATATGAACTAGCGCTGTGGCAAAATGAGCCCCAAACAGGATCTCTGGGACAGGGATGAATAAAATGGGAACAGAAAGTGGGCCAGATCCTGAGGTAAAGTGGCCATTTTTTCAACCGCCTCGTAACCGTGCGTCTAGCGGTTTATTGTTCTGCAGCACTGCAGCATTGAGCACATGGCCCTGTTTCCCCCATGGTTTAAGAAGCTTCAGCTTTTGATTACTGTAGATCAGGTGCCTTTGCAAACATAGCCACATTAGCCAGTTGAAGACAGGCAACCTTTCATATGAATCAGAGCTTGGTGAAAATGTTAGGTTTGGGGGCTTGAAACTATTCAGAAGTTATGGAAACGTAGAGCTGGAAGTAGGGTTGCCAAGTCACTTAGCTGCTTTAGCAGGGGAGAGTTGGTCCTGGTCTGGGACATTTGCGTGTGTGTAAAGCGCCTGGGCGGCATGATGACATCCCCCAGAAGTGATATCATCACGTTGGGCATGTCACCGGCCAACACTCTAGCAATCAGCCTGGAAACTCTATGGTACTATAGAGTTTTCAGGCTGATTGCTAGAGCATCGGTCGGCGATGTGCCCGATGCAATGATGTCACTTCCAGGTGACATCATCACACCGGGCACGTCGGCCCAAACCGGGCACTTGGGGGCGGGGTTCCCCCCACCAGCCTGATCCAGACTGGCAGCTTGGGGGCCAATTCGGCAGGAAAAACCCCACCCCCCTGGGGGACCTGGCAGCCCTAGCTGGGAGGGACCTCAAGGGTCATCTAGTCCAACCCCCTGCGCAACGCAAAAAAACACAAATTAATATAGTTGTTCTGGATTACTCAGGTCAGGTCCGATTCAAATATAGGCAGGCACTTAAAGATGCCCTCGGTATCTAGTTAGCTTTCCTACATCGAATCATTTAACTCCCAGCCAGACGTACATCTCAGTAACATTTGGTTCGTTATGGATATAGTACACAAGTCATCCTATTAAAGGATCTCTGCACCCATGTTAAGCTTTTATTAAAACGTATCTAGTGCTGATGTCTGTTTTTATTGTACATCTGCATTAATTGCGGATCTGCATGTCTGGAACCCACCCTGAGCCTGTGAGGAGGGTGGGATATAATACAATAACATTTAAAAATACAATAAAATCACATCCTGCCTAAACTCCACCCTGCCTGAGCCCTGGCCTCAAAATCTACAGCTATGGGACCAGTGTTCCCTCTAAACTGAGTTAGTGTGAGCTAGCTCACAGATTTTTAGCCTCCAGCTCAGACATTTTTGTCTTAGCTCAGGAAGGATGGCTCCAGAGCAAACTAATTTATGCTGTAGCCAAATCGCTTGCTCACAACTTTAAAGCCAGTAGCTCACAAAGTAGACTTTTTGCTCACAAGATTCCACAGCTTAGAGGGAGCATTGTATGGGACAGTTTCCCAGAAAGAATTAGGCAGGCATTTACTTTTGGGGCCTTCTGGCAAGACTGCAAGACAGAATTATTTTAAAAGGCACATGCAGCAATTTGAATGGGCTCTGGCAGAAGGTAGGTAGAAAATTTATTGTATGTGGCTGTTATGTATTGACCATGCGGTCGCCATGTGCTCCCTTAATTGCGACCGCATGGCCAGAGCACATGGCCAGAGCACATGGCCAAGAAACTACCTGAGCTTCAGCCAGGTAGAACAAAGGCCAGGTAGATTCAAACCGGCCACCAATCCTGTACCTAGGTTTCTCCCAGGGAACCTATGAAATGTAAATAGACTTCTAGTAGCCTATCAGGCCAGTTGGGTGAGGTCAGGGGATTGTCCCTGACAGCATAAAAGGAGGGCTTCGAGCCCTGGGTTGTATGCTTCATCCGGACCAGCAATAAAGATCATGCTGTTTCACTGTTCCACGGACTCCCGACTCCAATACTTATCAGTGGCCTTAGGTCTTCACAATCTAAAACAATAAAATACATCAGTAAAACATGGCAATATAATACATATTATCTGTGAGAGTTCTGCTCAAAGTAGTCAAGGATCAGATCTTGGTTGGTTAACCACAGTTCTTTATTACCTATTCCTACATTCGTACAGCATCTCGGGTTATTGTCAGAGATGAGGCAAATAATACAAGCGGGTCTATTATACCATTCCAAGGAGTTTGAATTACCCATAGATAGCCAATCCCCTTAAGGGAAAATTGGCGGGCTAGAAGGTGGCTTGACCGTTTGGTTCTCACAGGAAAAAAGTGAGGTGTTAAGCAGTAAATTTCCCTTCTCAAACCAGACCCCTCAGATGTAGCGAGTTCACATAACAATTCATGGCTCCAAGGTTCTTTTGCATGAGATAAGAGATGAGAAGCATCCTCCCCTTGAAGTTACTGCCGGGGCAGCTGGAATGCGGAGGCAGAGATGTGAGGCCTCCTTGTTCTGGGAATTAATGGTTGTCACCCTCCCGACTCAGACAGGATTTATACATTACGGTTACATAGGTTCTAATAAACTCTAGATACATATGAAAGGTAAAGACATGCATGCAAGAATACATTGGCTGAATTGACAGATTCTGACACCCTGCCCTCCCCATAATTCTCTTCACCTAGCTTTGTCAGGGAACATTTTATGGAACAGTTTTGTCAGTTTAGGGGCATGAACATGTTCCGAGCGAATCCATTCATTGTGTTCTGGACCGAAATCCAACCACCTAACTAAGTAATATAAGCGGCCTCTTCGCATCTTGGAGTCAAGGATTTCAGTTATCTCGAAGTGAGGGCTCCCCTCCTTCATCAGTGGAGGAGGAACTGGAGGAACTGGATGCCAAGCATTCGGCCCAGGATCTTTCTTCAACAGGCTGAAATGAAACACAGGGTGCACAGAACTCAGTGATTTAGGCAGTTCCAGTTCAAAAGACACATCAGAGATTTTGCGTAGCACTTTATAAGGTCCAACATATTTCCATCCCAGTTTCCTGCTGGGCTGCAGCCCATGGATATTTTTGGTAGAGAGATAGACAGAGTCCCCGGGCTGAAGATCCCATCCCGGTGCTCGCCCACGATCCGCATATTTTTTATAGTCTTCTTTGGCATGGTCCAATGCTTTGCCTATTAATGGCCATGAGTCTTGGAGACTGGACCACCATTTCTTAAAATCCGAGGGGGGGGCTTGAGGGATCTCCTCGATAGTAGGCAATGGCTTCCCCTCGAAACCCCCCACTGCCATGAAAGGGGAAACTCCCGTGGATGAATGCACTGCATTATTGTAACTATATTCTGCAAACGGCAGCAATTCCACCCAGTTGTCCTGGTGATAATTTGTGTAGCATCGCAGGAATTGCTCTAAAATTTGATTAGTTCGTTCGGATTGGCCATCGGTCTCTGGGTGGTAACCCGAGCTTAGGGCGGGTTCGATATCCATTAGTTTCAGAAGCTCCCGCCAGAAGGTGGCAACGAACTGACTACCGCGGTCGGAAACCACTCTCTTTGGAAAAGCGTGTAATTTGATCACGTGATTGAAAAAAGCTTTGGCCATCCCTTTGGCGGTGGGCAATTGCTTGAAGGGGGTGAAGTGTGCTTGCTTCGAAAAAGTGTCTACCACCACCCAAATCACGGTTTTTCCCTTAGAGGGGGGCAAATTAGTGATAAAGTCCATGGCTATAGCTTCCCAGGGTCTTGATGCGGTGGGGAGGGGGTGCAATAATCCCGGAACTTTCCCCCCCCCTTTTTTGCACATTAAACAGGTCTGGCATGCCGAGACGAAGTCTGAGACGTCTCGGCGCATGCGCGGCCACCAGAATTGACGCTGGATCAAGTTAAGAGTCTTTAGGAACCCGAAGTGCCCAGCTAGCTTTGAGGAGTGGCAATTTAACAAGATTTCCTTGCGCTTGGCCTTAGGCACCACTAGTTTGTCTCCATGTAGCCAACAGTGGTCCTCTCTCCTGGAACATTCCTCCAAAGTTTCCAGCTCCTCTATCTCCTCAGGGGCGTAATCCCCCCCCCAATTGCATTTCCCAATGTCCAACTCGGCCTTCTTGGCTCGGCTCCGGGTGATTACCACCCCTCCTAGTTGTTGGGGGGAGAACATGGAATCAAACACCTCTTCCTTGACACTCTCATGTTGGGGCAACCTGGACAACGCGTCTGCCAAGGAGTTAGCCTTCCCAGGAAAATGTTTAAGCACAAAGTTAAACTTGGAAAAGAAATCAGCCCATCGCAGCTGCTTAGCGTTGAGGGACCGCTGAGTGCGCAACGCCTCCAAATTCTTATGATCAGTCCATATTTCAAACGGAGTTTGCGCTCCCTCAAGCCAATGGCGCCACGTAGTGAGCGCTAACCTAATGGCTGCGGCTTCCTTGTCCCACACCGACCAATTCCTTTCCGTCTCATTAAATTTTTTTGAAATGTAAGCCAAGGGGTGCAACTTCCCTTCCGAGTCACTTTGCAAAATGGCCCCCCCCATGGCTACATCAGAGGCATCAACATGGATTATAAAATCCTTGGTTTCGTCAGGGTGGGCCAGAATGGGCTCTGAAGTGAAAAGAGTCTTTAAAGTCTCAAACGCCCTCTGGCACTCCCCGTTCCAAGCCAACTTTTCTCCTGGCTTCCCGGCCTCGGGCCCCTTCCCCTTTGTTTTTAATAAGTCCGTTAAGGGGAGAGTGACTTTAGCAAAGTCCTTGATGAACGTTCGGTAAAAATTACAAAATCCCAAGAGGCTTTGCAATTGCTTTCTCGTTCGCGGAGCCTCCCATTGCACCACAGCCTCCACCTTCCCCGGGTCCATTTCCAAACCCTTTTGAGAAATGCGGTAGCCCAGGAAGTCCACAGACTCACGGTGAAACTCACACTTAGACAGTTTCACATATAGCTGGTTTTTGAGTAGGGTTGTGAGGACGTCCCTGACCAAAGTCACATGCGCCTTCTTATCAGTAGAATAGATCAAGATATCATCTATGTAACATAACACGCCCTTAAATAGGTGCTTGTGCAACACTTCATTGATTAAACTCATAAAGACCCCGGGCGCGCCACTTAAGCCGAACGGCATCACTAGATATTCAAATTGCCCCAAGGGGGTATTAAAGGCAGTCTTGGATTCATTCCCTTCCCTGATGCGCACCCTGAAATAGGCATCTCGTAGATCCAACTTGGTAAAAATCCTCCCCTTGGCCGCTTCCGCCAAGAGGTCCTTTATTAACGGGAGGGGGTAAGCGTTAGTGGTGGAGACTGCATTCAACCCCCGGTAGTCAGTGCATAGTCGTAAGCCCCCATCCTTTTTCTTCCGGAACAGCACTGGCGCCGCAAAGGGGGATTTGGCGGGGCGGATGAACCCCCGTGCTAAATTTTTGTCCAAAAACTTTCGCAACTCTTCCCGTTCCAACGGGCTCATGGAGTATAATTTCCCTTTTGGGAGTTTTTCCCCTGGGAGGAGTTCTATGGCACAGTCCGACAGTCGATGGGGGGGCAACTCATCCGCCTCAGTCTCGCTGAACACTTCCAGCAAGTCTCTATACTCTTTAGGGACCATGGTAGGGGCGAGAGCGAGCGCGGGTGCCGGGGGAGGAGGGGTCGGAGGTCCAGGTCCCCATTTTGGGTCCCACTTATGGCTCTGGCAGCGTTCGTCCACCCACGAGATTTTCCCCTCGCTCCATTTTATGTAAGGGTCGTGCGCCCCGAGCCAAGGGCTGCCCAACACCATAGGGAACTGGGCGTTTGGGGTGATGACGAAAGCCCGCTTCTCCCAGTGCTCCCCCGTCCCCAAAATCAAGCTCTCGGTCTCAGCTATGCATTCCTCCTTCATCTCCGACCCATCCATCTGAGTGAACTTCAGGGGTTCCAATAACGGGGTGACTTTGGGTCCCAGCCCTTCCACTACTAGGGGGCTGATCAGGTCTCGCGCACACCCAGAGTCAATTAACGCGCGAACCCGCATGTGGGTACCCGCTCCAGGGGTCACCACCGTCACTACCATATACAACAGGGGGCCGGGGATGCTCACCGGAGATGGCGCTTCTTGGCGGGGGACCTGCAGCTCTGCGCCGCCCACTGCAGGCCGTTGGAGTTTCCCGACATCTGCGTTTCCATCAGCTCCAGCTCCCCCTGGTCACTGGCAACTCCTTCCAGCTGCAATGCCCGGGGTTTTATTGGTGTCTTTCCACGGCTAGGGGTGCTCCCTGCTCCGGGGGTGGAGGTCTTCGGGCCTTTCCCCCCTCCTCTTGGGCAAGCGGAGGCGAAATGGCCACTCTCCCCACACTTCATACACAACCCTTGTCGAAACCTCGCGTCTCGGACATCTTGCACACTGGATCGGGGCTTCGCTCTCGGGGCTGCTTTGCTGGCTGCCGTCACTGACGCTCCCATCTTGATCAGGGCGAATCGCTCCTCCATGTCGATGGCGGCTCTCATCCAGGTGGCTAGGGTGCCCGGGCGGCCTCCCAACAGCACGGTCTCGTAGATCTCCGGATTCAGGCCCTCCCAATACTTCTCCATGAATAGCTCCTCCGGCCATCCATGGATCTTGGCCGCGATGCGCCTGAACTTGTCAGTGTAGTCCCTCACCGACGATCTCCCCTGGAACAGCTTTCTTAGTTGATTACGGGCTTTTTCCTCACCCAGGGGGTCCTCGAACTGATGGCGAAGGGCCCACATGAAGTTGTTCAGGGAACGCAATTCAGGTCCGGGGTTGTCGTGCAGGCTCACATACCAGTCGCTGGCAGTGTCTTTCAGCTTGGACCCGATGTAGCCAATCCGTTCTTTCTCGGTGGGATAGAGGTGGCCCCAACTGTCCAGGAATCTCCCTATCTCCAGCATGAAGAAACGTAGCTTCTCCGGGTCCCCATCGAAAGTGGTCGTCAAAGGGTCGGAGGGGGCTGGGCGGGCGGCCGGCGCGACCGGGACCGGGGCAGGCACTGGAACGGGCCCTGGCGCTGGAACCGGGACGACCGGCTGGGCTGGTTGCGCCGGGAGAGCGGGCGCCTGTGGCTGGACCGGGACCCCTCCGGGCGCCGGCGGTTGTAGTGGGGCTCCTACCCCTTGACCGGGGAGAGCTCCTTGTACTGCCCTCATAGCGTCGCGAAATTGGTGCTGGAGATCGAGGGCCAACTCGCGGAGCTCGGCGGTGAGTTGAAGCCGCAGTTCTCCCATCATCTGATCCAAAGGGACCGTCTGCTCCTCGCGATACGGATCGGGCCCATACAGATCCATCCCCTCTCCTTCGAGAGGCGGGCGACGCGGCCCTCCACGATAGATCGGCTCGCGATCGTCTCCTAGGTAGCTCGGTCTCCCTCGATCGAGCTGGTCTCCGGTGAGCGAAACTCTCACCCCTTTCCGGTCGTGCACCCACGAATCCACGGTACGCTGACCGAAATGGCTCCATGCGTACTTGGGGGTCACGCTCTGATGAGGAACCGGGCGGCGCGGGATGTAGTAAGCCCCCTGGCTCGTGGTCACCGGCACTTCGGGACCTCCTCCGCCGCCACCACCCCCGTTCCCCGGATCCGCCGGGGTAGCGGGAGTCTCTTCTGGAGTAGTAGGCTTGAGGGGGACCGCGTCGTCGTCTGACATGGTCAGGAACGGCTGAGTCCCAATCACAGATCTCTGACAATCTGTGAGAGTTCTGCTCAAAGTAGTCAAGGATCAGATCTTGGTTGGTTAACCACAGTTCTTTATTACCTATTCCTACATTCGTACAGCATCTCGGGTTATTGTCAGAGATGAGGCAAATAATACAAGCGGGTCTATTATACCATTCCAAGGAGTTTGAATTACCCATAGATAGCCAATCCCCTTAAGGGAAAATTGGCGGGCTAGAAGGTGGCTTGACCGTTTGGTTCTCACAGGAAAAAAGTGAGGTGTTAAGCAGTAAATTTCCCTTCTCAAACCAGACCCCTCAGATGTAGCGAGTTCACATAACAATTCATGGCTCCAAGGTTCTTTTGCATGAGATAAGAGATGAGAAGCATCCTCCCCTTGAAGTTACTGCCGGGGCAGCTGGAATGCGGAGGCAGAGATGTGAGGCCTCCTTGTTCTGGGAATTAATGGTTGTCACCCTCCCGACTCAGACAGGATTTATACATTACGGTTACATAGGTTCTAATAAACTCTAGATACATATGAAAGGTAAAGACATGCATGCAAGAATACATTGGCTGAATTGACAGATTCTGACATTATCTAAGACTTGGCCAACTTTAAAATCTGATGATTTCTAACAAACTAGCTAGCAGCAGCTGTATCCATTGATGCTTCCTTCCTTGCTCTTACTTTCCTGGCAGCTAGAGCAAAAAGGGCCGTCCTGTTGGAAACCAAAGAATTTGCATCTGACAACATAAAAATTAATTTATCAGAGCCAGAAAAAAAATGGAGACCAGACAATATGTTGGTAAGAAATCTTTCCCTTGGTTCCGAGTATAAGGGACAATTTAAAACGTAATGTGGCAGGACCTCCATCGAGGTTCCACATTTGGAGTACTGTGTACAGTTCTGGTCGCCACACCTCAAAAAAGATATTATAGCACTGGAAAAAGTGCCGAAAAGGGCAACTAGAATGACAAAAGGGTTGGAACACTTTTCCTGTGAAGACAGATTGAAGTGCTTGGGGCTCTTTAGCTTGGAGAAATGATGGCGGAGGGGTGACATGACTGAGATTTACAAGATTATGCATGGGATAGAGCAGGTAGAGAAAGAAGTGCTTTTCTTCCTTTCACACAATACAAGAACTCGTGGGCACTCCATGAAATTGCTGAGCAGTCGGGTTAGAACAGATAAAAGGAAGTCCTTCTTCACCCAAAGAGTGATTAACACGTGGAATTCACTGCCACAGGAGGTGGTGGCGGCTACAAGCATGGATGGCTTCAAGAGGCAGTTAGACAAACATATGGAGCAGAGGTCCATCAGTGGCTATGAGCCACAAGGTATAGATAGGAACTCTCAGTCTGGGGCAAGTGATGCTCTGTGTTCTTGGTGCTTGACAAGGGGGCAACAGTGGGAGGGCTTCTAGTTTCCTGCCCCCACTGGTGGACCTCCTGATGGCACCTGGTATTTTTGGCCACTGTGTGACAGAGTGTTGGGCCATTGGCCTGATCCAACATTGGCTTCTCTTACGTTCTTATGTTCTTATACATATATGCTGATCTACTGGGGGGGTTTTGGTATCATCCAAGCATTATCTCAGTTGTCATTGACTGGAAATGTAATGATGAGAGTGCTACCCTGAGCTTACAAATTGTAATGTCAGTCAAATAACATGCTCTAAAATGGTCTTTTTTGATGGTTTTGTACCATGGCGCAAATTTTGATTTACTGATTAAAAATTTGGGTTAACTGCTTTCACTATTTCAATTAATCTAACAGATTATTATTTTTGCATTCTATCTATTGCAGGGTCCTGACCATGGCCCCTTCTGCACTCTCCTTTTAATCCATGTTCACCACTGTGTCCTCAAAGCAATTCTGCACTAAAATCAAATTCAGCTTTTTAAATCCAGGTCCCCCCCCCCCCCCATTCTGCACTAAAATCGAGTTCACCTTTCTTTTTATTCCGTTCCCTCCCCCTGCCCCCCATTCTGCATTACATTGCCTCCCTTCAGTGATCAGCCCGGTTTCAGCCTGCTGTTGCCCCTGGTTATTTGGATGCTATTTTATAAGGAGATGGACTTAAATTGCCTCGACCTGAACACTGAGAAAATCCAGAGTGGCAGGCAAATGCGGAAAGGGCCCCGATCAGGAGAGAGGAGGGGCATATAAATGTTAGCAACAAGCAAACAAATAATTGGACAAGCAGGTTATAAACATCCAAATAGGATCAATAAGACTAATAATTAGCACCAGGAAGATGTTGCCACTGTTAAGTAGGGCTGCTTTAAAAAAAAACAAACCTGGCCTCTCCATCAGTATAATCTGCAAGCTATTGCTGGGTGATTTTTGTTCCCTAAAATGTCAAAAGATGGCTCCTTGTGAGCCCAGGCTTCTCTGTACATCTGAGAGCAAGCTGGATAGATGTTTAATCATTTTCTATTTTAAAGATTATTTATTGTATATTTGGATTGTTTTTATTGGCTGTGTTTCATATATACTGTCAGCCGCCACTAGTCCTCCTATTGGGGGGGAGAGGGAACAGGATATAAATTTGATAAATGAACAAACAAACAAATGTATTGTGCCAATTACAGAAGGAGCGTGAGCTGGCCAGCCACAGGTACGGTAGGGGATTATACATTCATGATTGGACCTCCCCCCCAGTTTACGAGTTTAACTCGTAAAAGAAGCCAGAACAGAGTATTTCAATCCACAAGGGAATCAGCAGCCATATCACTAGGAAAGAATAGAGAGTTCCAATGATGATGGGGGCAGAGGAATCCTTGAAGGATAGCTATTGAGCAGCAGCAGTAGCGGAGGGTGACATAGGAGGAAGATATTTCACAGACAAGGGCAGTGGCTCTTCAGCTATCCTTGGTTTGTACTGAGCAGGAAAAGGTAATGGTAAACCACTCCTGATCATCTCTTACCTTGAAAACCATATGATGAGACTATCCAAAACCCCAGGGCTATTTTTGGGCAGGAATGCACAGGAACCGAGTTCTGGCTGGCTTCTGAGTTGGCCACACCCAGGGGTCATTTCGCAGAAAAAGAGGTGCAGGAGCTCATTAGCATAACTCATCTGCACAACTCATTTGCATATGCCACACCCCCTAACATACCGGAAGTGTGTCAGAAGACAACACCCACCCCTCAGGCTCTACTCCACAGGTGAGTGAAACTGACCTGCTCTTCCTCCGTTCCCTTCCCCATCCAATACTTTGTGCAATAAAAATAAGTGTAAAGAACACACCCTCATTCTCTTCCTGCTCCTTTGAAACCACCAGGTTTCAAGTAGACTTGAGATACCCAGGACATGTGCACCACCCATCCCTTTCCCTTCCCCTCCCCACAAGACACCCTGTGAGGTAGGTAGGGCTGAGAGAGGTCTTTTGAGAACTGCTCATGAGAGAACAGCTCTGAGAGAACTTGTGACTGGCCCAAGGTCACACCAGCAGCTGCATGTGGAGGAGTGGGGAATCAAACCCGGTTCTCCCAGATTAGAGTCCAACTCCTGACCACTACACCAAACTGATGGGGTGGAAGCTGCTGAAGGGTTGGTGAAATTTCTCCAGTACTTATGTGCCATGTGCCCAGATAAAAAATGGTATACTTAGAAAATTTATATGCCACCTTGAGCAAGTCTCTGGAAAAGCAGCACACAGTCATAAAAGGAACAATGATAAAATTATCAATATTAAAACATTAAAAACAATAAAGACCCTAGCAGGGCTTTCCCTGGGGCGCTGCACCTCTGCTCTGTTCGGGGAAGCTGAGGAGGGGGCGGGGCTTGGTCATGGGCCCGCCCCCTGGGCTCCTCACTCCCGGAGCTGCGCTCCTGTGCGCTCCTGCTCCATCGGACCCCTGGCCACACCTACAGCCCCCCCCCTGGGTTCCCCAGGCACCTCTCAAGCTGCAGGGTGTCTGGGGAAGCCAAACCAATCCAGGGAGGGAAAGCAGTTTAAACTGCCTCCCCTCCTCGGGTTCCCCACGTGCCCTGCAGTTGTGGGGTGCCTGGGAAAGCCGATCCAGAAACTGCCTTCCTTCCCTCGGGTTCCCCATGCACCTTGCAAGCCACGGGGCACCTGGGGATGCCAATCCTGGGAGGGAGCTGTGCTGTCAGGGGTGTTGTCTAATATATTAATGAGTTTCTGCGGTTGGGTGTGGCCTATTATGCTAATGAGTTCCTGCTGGGCTTTTTCTACAAAAAAAGCCCTGCAAAACCCTATTATTGACCCCAGGCATGCAGCACAATAGGCTTTTACACATCAACATTTTGGATACTGCGAATTTCACCACAAATGTATTTGATGGTCAAACTTACCATATATTTAAAAGGTATCAGTCAGATGTGGGCCAGTCACCCAGGCCCTTTGGTTCCTGCCAGAAAGGTTTGCATAAGGATTTTGTAAGACTGCACATATGCTGTTGATCACTGTTGATCACTGTTCAAAGTGATCGATGGTCGTCGACCTCAGGACTACTTAGACAAGCACCAAAGGGGTAGGATTTCAGTAAGAGATGGTATTGCTTGTGATTGATTTGTATGATTTGTGATTCATTTAGTTGTGTGGTTGCAGAATTGTCTACTGAGCAGAACAGAGCCTGCTTCGGCGGGGAGGGCAGGGTATAAATCGGATAAATAAATAAACAAGCAAGCAAGCTGTGGAGTCTTGTGAGCAGAAATTCTACTTTGTGAGCTACTGGCATTCAAGTTGTGAGCGAGCCATTTGGCCACTGCATAAATTAGTTTGCTCTGGAGCCTTCCTTCCTGAGCTGAGACAAAAATGTGTGAGCCGGAGGCTAAAAGACTGTGAGCTAGCTCACATTAACTCAGCTTAGAGGGAGCACTGGTTGCAGAGTAGCAGAACTCGGGCTGCATGAGAACACGCGTGTGAGAAAAGCCAGCTGTGCTGTACTTCATGGTTAGGAAGGAATGCAGCAAAGCAGCCTGCTGAACCGCCACAAACAGACCACAGGAAATCAGCTCCTTGTCGGTGACTGGCAAGCTGGATGTGAGCCAAACTGGTGGAGGTTCAAACATTCCTAATGAACACCTCATCATCACCCAAGATAGGCCTGATTAGGAATCGACATGCTCAAGGAGACACAGAATGTTGAAAGTCAGTTAAGGGAATGGGGGAGTGTGTGAAAGGAAATGTGCTTGAACTCTTTAAAGCTTAGAGCAGGGGTCCCCAACATGGTACCTGTAGGCATCATGGCCTCCGCGAAGTGCTTTTAGAAAGTGGGTGGGGGTAGGTTTGCAAAGCACGGCTTCTGATTGGCTATGTAAATTATAAAGCATCCTTTTAAACATAACTTCTGTCTGAAATGTTGAAGAACCACAGATAGAGGTACATGTAACCTTGATCCCTGATACTTCGTGGTTGGCTCTGCCTCCTGCAGCAGGCATTTTGGGTTTTTTTGGGGAGGGGGTTAGAGTATTTTTTGGTATTTGTTTGTGTGAACCTGGAGGTCACATTGACCTCTGTTGACTGACCCATACTGGGGGGGCCTGGAGGATATTCAGAGAGGTGGCTGAATAAAGCCTGCCTCTGTCCTCCTAACTTGGTATTCCAAGGAAGTCTCCCATCCAAGGACTAACCACAGTCGACCCTGCTTAGCTTCCGAGATCTGATGAGAATGGGCTTGCCTGGACTATCCATGTCAGGGATAGCAGCAGGCATTTTGTGTATTGCTGCCATCTACTGTGGCAGCCATTTTGTAGTCTTGTCCACTGTCCTTTGTCAAAATTCCAAAGGTACCCAAAGGCTAAAAAAAGGTTGGCTTATATAGTTTACCCTTGGCTTATATAGTCTGGGAGGAAGAGATGGGGGGACTGACAAATTGTTTAAGTCCCCCCAGTTCTTCATGGCCTCCAGTTTGTTCCTTCTCTTAAGTAAAATTCATGGTCAAGTGCCTATCAGAAAGGCAAAGAAAAGGGCCCACTTGCAAATACTGTAAGAATTTCTGCATACTTAGAGGATTCTCTAAGTATATTTGTTTGTTTGTTTATTAAATTGGACTTACTAGGCTGCCCTTCCCTAAAGCAGGTTTCGGGGCAGCTTACAACAGAATAGTGGGCATTCTCAATATAAAACTAAATTAAAACAGTCCAATACATACTAGTGGATAAAAACAGTGTATGTACAATATATAAAATGGTGGAGAAATCCTAACTCCCTAGTCTCCCCTGGGGGGGAGGGGCTATAAGGGATGAGGAATTATATGAGAGTGCCAAAAGAAGTCCTGTATATAGTAAAATATTACTCTGTGAAATTAAAAAATGACACAAACCACTAGCCTGATGCTCATGCCCTTTGGAATGTTGAGAGTCAGTTAAAGTCATGGAAAAAGAGATATGGAAACCAGGTAGTTCAAGCCTGCAAGAGCTTAAATAGTACGTTGGACAGAGAGATTTGGGTTGCGTGCGGGAAACATCCCAATCATATATTCCTCTGCAATTCCTTGCAGCCCCCTCATTGTCAGGCCTAATGCCGATGAAGTGCCAGTTCTTCCAAAATTACTTCCCACCTCCTAGAAACTAGAAAGATCCTCCTCAAAAGATCCTTTCTAGGAACTAGAAATTTCCTCCAGCTTTCTTGTGTAGTATCAGGTCTTCATTAACCTCAGCAATGGTTAGGATCTCCTGGCTCAATGAAACGGGGTTCTTCGAGAACCAATCATATCTCCCCAACAATACAGATTTTTTTTCACCCCTATCTGGACTTCAGCTCTCTCTCTCCCCCTGCCCCCCGATCTCAAGCTATTCCCTTCTGACTTCTGCCCCATCTGTCTGGGTTTATCCATCTACGTATCTATCCATCTATATAGAAACTGTTGTTCAAATATTTGCAGTCCTTCGAAGGCACAGAGTGCCGTCAAGCAATTTCGAAGGCACAGAAGAGCCCTTTAAACTCAACAGAAATTATCGAAATTGCATTGGGAAAGTGCCCTCGCTGAAGCACATGAGAGACTTCTACAACTCTCAGATGTCCAATACAGCCCACAAGAGCCTGCAAGAATAATACACCAGGTCACACTTAAACGAATCTCTCAGGCAGCGTAACTTTAATAAGATAAGCTGCCTTTGCGCTCAAACCGCAGCACCACAGATGGATAATGGCACAATACAGATTTCTTCAATGAACCCTCTGTTAAAGGAAATGACCAGAAAACAGAGTGCACCTCTTGGGCATGAAAAGAGAGGACAAAAAATTAAAAAAATATATATAGATATGCCCCCAAATCAACCTGTAAAAAGAATCAATTTTGCTGTGTACCCGAGCAAAACGTTAACAGCTCAAAGGGCGGCTGTTCCGTAGGCATAAGCTTTTCTCCTTTTCTATCTCCTGCAAAAATCAATCCGTCAAGGCCAAGTTTGGAAAGGAAAGGGAATCTGAAACAAACTAAAGCGGGGGGGGGGGGTAAAAGGAAACCAAAAGGGCTCTGAAGATCGCCTTCAAGCTCTACCCATTTTTGTTTGAGCTGCTAAACTGGAGTTTTGCGGGGGGGGGGGGGGGGACAGCGACAGCATGAGAAGGGGAGCACAATTCCATGTTTGTGTGAGTCTGGCTGTCGCGACGGCAGCCCAGTGAATTGCGTTTGGTGGATTCGTCGAGGTTATGTAATGGCAGCCTTTGGGGAAAACCGGGCACAGTTGTCAGCCTTTGCTCCAAAAGGGCGCAAGATTAAATGAGCATAAAATTTTAATTGTCCTCCCACCCTGCATCAGGCGAGGGCCTTCCACATTAGCGGAGAGATAGCTGAGCTGAGCTGCAATTTCAGCTGGCCTGTGCATAAAGAGAGGCATTCATGCTTCTCGGTCTTTCAGCTTTCATTACTGCAGAAATTAATCACATACATGAATATATATATATATATATATATATATATATATATATATATATATCCACACACACTCACACACGCAGCCTGTAGTCCTGGGGGCACTTTCCTGGGAGGAAGCCCTGGTGAATAAAATGGGACTTACTCCTGAGTAGGAAAAAAAAATTCACATGCCTTTTCAATGTCAGAATTTCGAGATCGTATCTGATCAGCCTGTGTTTCGTTTTATTCTTCCCTGGCATAAACCTGAAGCCCTGGAATGCAACAAACCGCTGCGCTGTAGTGTTAGAAGAACATGGGGTTGCCATCTCCATTTGGAAAATTCCAGGAGATTTGGGGATAGAGGCTGGGGAGGGCGGGGTTTGGGGAGGGGAGGGACCTCGGCGGGGTTTAATGTTATAGAGTCCACCCTCCAAAGCTGGCATTTCCTCCAGGGGGACTGACTCGTGTAGTCTGGAGATCAGGTGTAATTCCAGGCGATCTAGGAGGGCCATTTTATTCTGGAATACTTACCTATTTAGGGGAGAACTCGGCCAAAGTTTTAATCCAAAATGTGGAACAGAAGTACCCAAGGCTCAGCAGACCAATCCACAATGACAGATTTCTGTCAGACTGCAAATTCAATTCAAAGCTCTGTCAGACTGCAAATTCAGTTCAAAGCAAATTCAAAACAGCTTTGTTTTATCTTTCTAAAGGACAGCAGAGGAGCTGTCCCCCCTCCTCCATCTGGCAGGCCATGCCAAAGAACTTGAGTAAAGGCCCAAGTATGGACCATGAAGGAACTTAATGGCTGGACAGAAGGGAACACAAGGAAGAATGGGTGAGTCTGAGAGGAACCTAGCACAGTCTCAAACAAGGAGAGAAGGTCCCTGAGCTACAAGATGGTGAAGAGCTTTAGAGGTAAGAATCAGTGACACATTGGCAGCTAATGAAGTCTACTGTGAATGAGTTTACATGATCATAGAATCATATAGTTGGAAGGGACCTCCAGGGTCATCTAGTCAACCCCCTGCATAATGCAGGAAATTCGCAAATACCTCTCCCTTCACACCCACAGTGACTGCTGTTCCACACCCAGAAGATGACAAAAAACCTCCAGGATCCCTGGTCATACTGGCCTGGAGAAAAATTGCTTCCTGACCCCAAAGTGGCAATCATCATTTTCCTGGGTGTGGAGGAAAGGGCCACAAGAACTAAGCACTGAGGCAACCCTTCCTGCCCTCCCTCTCATGATCTGCCTAAGTTCACACAATCAGTATTGCTGTCAGATGGCCATCCAGACTCAAATTGGCCAGTGCCAATCAACAGGTGGGTTGTCACTTTTTCTACCATTTTAACATTCTAAGTAGACTGTAAGGGTAGCCCCATGTAGAGTGTGTTGCAGTAGTCTAGTCAAGAGGATACAGTAGCATGGTTCAGCCTGCCTAGATTGCTGCAGCTAGAAAGGAGAGATATTTTCTGAGGCAGTGTGGTATAGTAGTTAAGATTGTTGGAGTAGGATCTGGGAGATCTCAGGTTCAAATCCCGACTCTGCCATGGAAGCTTGCTGGGTGACTGTGACAGCCCCTCATCCTTCTCTCAGATGTAGATTTCCTCCACAATTTTGTTCACTTCTGTGACTGAGCTGCCCCAAGTAACATGGTTTTCTTCTTTGTCTTTAAAAGACTGACTGACCCACCCTGTCACAGAGATATAATTTGGCTTTTAGCCCAGTCTTGGAACCTGAGGGAAGAATAAGGAGCCCTCTGAGGTTGAGTCCTTCAAATGGCACTGGAGACGATGTAAAAATCAAACAGGGGAAGGTCAGGTGTAATCAGGAGTTGTTAACTTCGAGGAAAAAATCAGTGGCTGTACAGACTGTAATTCCTTAAAAAGGCAAATGAGAGTTATTGAAGATTATCTTCTTAGTTACTGAGATCTTAATATCAAAAGGCTTTTCCCTTGAGTTTTCCAAACACTACAGGGCTTCTAAATAGACTTTCTCATTTCTCCTCTTATTTCCTTCAGGCTGGTACCTTCTTTCAGTACCTATCTCCCTTTTAGTCCCTATTTTCTATCTAGGTCTTGAGGTGTCTCAAGCAATTTCCTTTCACAGTAGACCAGGGATCTCCTCCTCCCAGGGCTAAGAAGGGATCTCCTCCTTCCCTGGAAATAAGAAGACTCCCTGAATGGGAGTCTCATTTCACCACTCAACACTCTTGCCAAATCTCATTCCCAGTTCTTCTGTCTGTGTAAAACTGCTTAGGTGTAAAACTGTGTAAAACTGCTTTCAGCACAGGCTGAGACTCAGACTCTTTCAGTTCTTCAACTGAATTCTTCCTCAGAGCAGATTTTCAGCAGTGAAGGTACAGAATTGTCTCAAATTAGGAATTTGTCAGAATAATGCCCCAGTCTCCCTCAGCACCCAGCTAACAAAAATGTCTGCCCTTAGCTGGAGCTGGCCAATCAGAGTGCTTGGAGTAGCCTGTCACTCAAAGCTCTCCATTCTTGAGGAGATTCAACTCTTCACCACCCGGTACTCTGTGCAGCATTTTGAAGCCTGTTTTAAGGGCTGTCCATCACAGTGACCAGTCATACATTCTCAGCCTACACTACCTCCCAGGGTTGTTGTGAGAATGAAATGGAGGATGGGAGAATGATGTCAGCTCCTTTGGGTCCCCATGGGGGTGAAATAAAGAATTCTCCAAATTCATAGTTTAGAAACTTGAAATCTCAAAATTGATATGTCAGAATTTATAAATTCACTCAAGTGTGCACTTCTGCAAACTTTACTTTTGCTCTATTAAAAATTATTCCAGGGACCTGACAGTCACAATGGTTGTATTTGATTAATTCCAGAAAAAGATCCGGTTCCCAGAAACCATTTCATTAGCACATTTTTTTAATTGCCAAAAGAAACTAAGCTACTTTTTAAATACCCAGACTGATATCATTCATGTGGGACACTATTAAGTGCAGTATTATCAAGTAGATTACACTCTTATTACTTGAGAACGCTAATTATAGCATTTGTGGTTTCATGTTAATATGATACAAGCACTGTTATTTGGAATATTACAGAGGGGCACCCTGACGTCTTGGTATAAATGCTTCAGGCTCTCTTTATAATAAAGTGCGGCTGTAGGGAGGAGAGGAAGGGGGAGAAATCTACATGCACGCTTATTAAAATAAAGTTTTTTTAAAATGGAGGAAAACATCTCCCAGCTTTGATTTTTATCCTTCTTTTTTTTTTTTTACATTTTTGACCATCTTTCTATCTTTCCTATTTGCAATTTTTTTTAGCAGCAGTATATATAATTTGAATTTGATTGCGGCAGACCTGAACACCAGCTACTTTGATTAAGTCTGAGTGATTAGAGAAAAATCTCATATATATATATATATATATATATATATATATATATATATATATATATATTCAAGTATATCATGCCTACATAAATCTCAAGACTGTAGAGGAATGCTGAGGGTCATAAGTACGCTTGATTAGAAGCAACTTCACTGAAATCAATTGGACTGATGGGCTCACAGACTGAACTTAATCGTGTTTGCTCAGAAATAATTCCCATTGATTTCAAAAAGACTTACTTCCAAATAGACTTAGATTCCACCAATAGGGTCCAGTCACATGTCCAAACTGACATGCTGGTAACTTCAGTTCTGAGTGCCTCCTTGTGGACTTGAGAAGTGGCAGTGGAGTGAATAGGTCCTTCTTACATTGCCTGTATAAATAAATGTTTTGTACTTGAGGACCAGAAGGATTTTTTTAAAAAACCCACCTTCTAGCACAAGAACAATCAATAAGAAATGGAGCGAATTTCCTCCCAGAATTGTCCTGTGATGGCGAATCGTTCTCGAATATTTTGCATGTGGTTAAATGTTTTGAGAATATGTGCTACTCAGTATCAGCACTGGGATGGCCAAAGTTGATAGAGTAGCAATCAACTTTAGATGGGTATCTGACAGCTGACATTCAATAGCAATCACAGTTTGGTCAACTCTCTGACATGCAACTGTCTCACTTTGACAGTACCTAATTGCTGACAGGAGGTAGCAGTGGGCATTGGACAATGTCTGACATTTACCAGTCAATATTTCAGAGCTTATATGACAGCTGATAGCCCAAACAGCCCATATTCAATAATACCTGGCTTGCATTTCCTAAATTTCACTCCAGCTATTTGTTCATTTAATCAACCAAGAAACACCTTGAACAAGAGAAGAAACTAAGTCAGATTTTAGATTTGTATGTCAAATTTAAAAATTTTGATAATTGAATATCACATGTTGCAGATGCCTTGGTATCAGAATCTAAGCCACAAAATATTAAAATGCATTTAAGGCTTAATTCATTTGAAATATTTTCTTTGGTTCTGGAGGAGATTTGGAAAAGAGAACAAATATGGGCGTGGTTCCTTGACTTCTATACTAAATGAAGGTTTCTACCCAATACATAGGGGCTGCAGTGGCTCAAGTGGTTAAGACGCTGAACTGCAGATCGGAAGATCAGTAGTTCAGCAGTTTGAGACCCGAGTGCTGCATGATGGAGTGAGCTCCCGTCTCTGGCCCCAGCTCCTGCCAACCTAGCAGTTCGAAAGCAAGAAATTGCAAGGAGATAAATAGGTACCACTTCGGTGGGAAGGTTAACAGCATTCCATGCACCACAGCATCTAGTCATGCTGGCCACGTGACCATGGAAATGTCTTTGGACAGCGCTGGCTCTTTGTCTTGGAAATGGAAATGAGCACCGCATCCGTAAAGTCGTATTAGACTGGCTTTTAAGCAAGGAAACCTTACCCAATACAACCATGATTTGGACTCTTCCATTCCTTCCTCTCTCTCCCCTTGCCCCGTGGTTCCTTCAGTTACTTCACTTCCTGCATCGCTCCCATCTTCTTCCTTCCCCAAACATTTGCTCCATTTTTTTTTCTTTCATTTAGTTTTTGCAATTTTTTCTGCGCAGATTGCTATAGTCAATTTGCAGAGTCGGTATAGGCTAGCAAAAGTCAATTCACTGTAGTAGATTCCACTGCTGTACCAATGCAGACAGCATAAACACAATTTGTCCCTGTGGCCTCTTTTCAAAGCATAATGTTTGTTGTGCATGCTAAGTCCCTGGGCACACAGGAACCCCTCACAAACACATGAAACTGCCTTCTACTGAAGCAGACCTTTGGTCTATCAAAGTCAACATTGTCTATTCAGACTGGCAGCGGCTCTCCAGGGTCTCAGGCAGAGGTTTTTCACATCACCTCCTGCCAGATCTTTTAACTGGAGATACCTGGGATTGAACCTGAGACCTTCTGCATGCCAAGCAGATGCTCCACCACTAAGCCACAGCCCCTTGGTAAAGAGGTATCTATACCTCGTGAATAAGGACCTCAGAGTGAAGGTCTGCACATTCATGAGAACCATACACATATATTTGGATGTTTAGTTCAGCAGATACAGAAAGTGTTAGCTGGTGAAGGAAGGAAGGAAGGAAGGAAGGAAGGAAGGAAGGAGGGAAGGAGGGAAGGAAGGAAGGAAGGAAGGAAGGAAGGAAGGAAGGAAGGAACTCCTGTATCAAATGCAATGAAGTTTTCCAACCAAGGAAATCCAGTTCTTATTTAGATAGACAATAACGAGAGATGCACATTAGCAACATTTCTCCTGGCAGTTAACTGGTTATCCACTGTCAAAAAAGCAAATCTCGTCATTGCCCTCTAATTTTCTTTGCTCAGCTAGGTCTGTTGTAAAAGAGAGTTCCATATCACCATGTATGTTTTCTGTCATTCATTCCATCTATTCTGGAAACAGTGAAAGGAAATTCTATCTGCTTATCTCCCTTCTGCCTGTCTCCATCCAGTGAAAGGCATATGACCAGTTCAAGAGCATCAGCCTGAAGTGATCACATTGATCCAAAACCAAAAACCCCCACCAAAAATAAAAACAAAATAATAGCTTTTTTATTGGTTCCAACCAAAATAACTTAACTCTGGGTTAGGAAATTCCTGGATGTTTGGGGGGTATAGCCTAGGGAGGGTAGAGTTGGAGAAAGGGAAGGACCTCAGCGAGGACCATAAAGTCCACCCTCTAAAATAGTCTTTTCCCCAAGGGAATGGATGGATTTATGTAGTCTGGAGATCAGTTGTAATTCTGGGAGATCTCCAGGCCCCATCTGGAGCAACCTTAACAACGTGTAGTGGAAACCTTCAGCTTCTCTAGAGCTCTTCAGAAGGTTGGATGTCGAAGAGGAGGATGAAAAGAATACAGTATCTCAGGCCATGACCCTGTGATCACTTGTAAACATCCTGTGAGGAACACTGTATGCATGTAAAGTGCTGTCAAGTCACAGCCAACTTATGGCGACCCCGTAGGGTTCTCCAAGCGAGAGACGAACAGGGGTGGTTTGCCATTGCCTGCCTCTGCATCATGACCCTGGGATTCCTTGGTGGCTTTCCTTTCCTTTTCCACTGAAGCATCCTCCTCCTCCTCCTCCACTGAATCCATGTCTTTCCAAAGCAGAGAGAGGTAGTCATGTAGATCAAAGCAAAATCTAAGAACAAAAGCCACATAATACCTTATATTAAGAACCCGCTAAAATATCACCAAGTCCTGACCTGGAGGGACCAGGCTAGCCCTATCTCATCAGGTCTTGGAAGCTACGCTGCCCTGAGCCTGCCTCGGCAGGGAGGGTGGGATAACAACAACAACAAAAACAACAACTACTACTACTACTACTACTATTATTATTATTATTATTATTATTGTTATTATTATTATTATTATTAAGGCGGATCGGCCATGGGGAATATTTGGATGGGAGACCAGCAAAGCAGTCCAGGGTTTCTATGCAGAGGCAGGCAATAGCCAACCACGTATGTTATTCTCTTACCTGGAAAACACTTTAGGGTCACCGTAAGTGGGCTGCGACCAGACAGCCCTTTCCATGCACAAAATAACACCGAACCGTGTACAAGTTGCAGAAGAGTTTTGGAGCCCTCGAAAGCTTGCACGCCATTTTGTGTTGTTTCGGTTGGTCGTAAAAACCCCCCCGCATTACATAGGTTTTGATTTTTGATCTCGAAGCCTGCCTTTGCCATCGCGTGGGCAGGGACCTGTTCTATCTGATCGTTGACAGACTTGGACAAACACACTCACTCATCCGGTTTGTTCTTATGACAAGTTTTGTGTGTCCCGTCAGGGTTCACTTAGACAACGTTCGATACTTACCCGTGTGCCAATTTGCTCCTGGCTAGCGTGTCACTGAAGCCACAAATTCTTGCTCTGCAGGGATATTACCAAGGGAGCCAAGGTGCTGGGGATGATGACTGAGCTGTAATGAGGCCTCAGGTAAATGACATCCAAGTGTTGGCTCTTGGTCTGAGCTCGGGGGTGTTACCTGGAGCTGTTGTGGATTCCAGGTGGGTTTTCCTGCCAGCCAGGCTGAAGACATGAAGCTGCCTTATGCCAAATTGCTCAAGTGGTCAGTCTGGGTCAAGGCTATCTACTCGAACAGGGGGCAAGTCTCCAGCATCTTAGGAAAGGGTCTCCCCGTGTCTTTCTCTCTGTGAAATCCTTTTAAATGGGTAGTTATGCCTGGGATCTTGTGCATGCAAAGCATTCCTGGGAAAAGCAATTGAAGAAGAAGAAGAGATTGGATTTAAACTCCGCCCTTCACTTGGAGTCTCAGAGCGGCTTACAAACTTCTTCCCCTTCCCCTCCCCACAACAGACACCCTGTGAGGTAGGTGGGGCTGAGAGAGCTCTTTCCAGAACTGCCCTTGAGAGCACAGCTCTGACAGAACTATGGCTTGCCCAAGGCCATCCAGCAGCTGCAAGTGGAGGAGTGGGGAATCAAACCCAGTACACAGATGTAACCACTACACCAAACTGGTGCAGAGAGCAGCAGAAGTTCAGTTCCAGGTCTTCATGGATAACTCATGTGCTTTGGACCATAACAGTCTGGTTTCATAGGATTGCCAGCTCCAGGTTCAGAAATACCTGGGCATTAGATGGTGGAGGGCGGGGAAGGTGGGGTTTAGGAAAGGAAGGGCCCTCTGTAGGGTATAATGCCATGCAGTCCACCTTCCAAAGCAGCCATTTTCTCCAGGAGAAGTGGAGTAAATGTCATGAATGAATGAGCAATCTATGTAGACTGGAAATCAGCTGTGATTCCAGAAGATTTCCAGTCTCCACCTGGAGGTTGGCAACCCTGGTTTCAGGCCAGGCTATAGGACAGAGATGGCCCTGTCAGCTTTAGTTGATGATCTCCATCAGAATGTAGACCAAGTACATGCTATTCTGTTGCTTCTGCTGGATCCTACAGTAGATAAAAGTCAGAGTCCAGAGGCACCTTTAAGACTGACAAAGTTTTATTCAAGGTATAAGCTTTCGTGTGCACGCACACTTCTTCAGATACAGTAGGTCAGGCTATCCTGTCCAGGTGTTTGGAGGCAGAAGTAGGTATCAGGAAGGACGTTGGCATAATTTAAACATGCAAAAGTACGGAGCACCAACTGTTTAAAGAAAATAACTCGGTTTATTAAAGAACAGATAAACTCTGATAGAACAGAGGAGAGGGAGAGAGGCTTAACTCACTGACTAACTGCTGTGAGAGGCAGGAACAAAGGGGGAGGGCTCAGTTGGAGCAGGAAGTCTCCAGAGAGCCAATCAGGGGACAGGAAGAACATAATTTGAAAATGTGGGAAGTCCCTAATCTAGCTATGCTAACTAGTAGTCCTTCAACTGTCCCCTGAGCCAGTTTGGTGTAGTGGTTAGGAGCGCGGACTCTAATCTGGGAAAACCAGGTTTGATTCTCCACTCCTCCACATGCAGCTGCTGGTGTGACCCTGGGTCAGTCATAAGTTCTTTCAGAGCTGTTCTCTCAAGGACAGTTCTTGAAAGAGCTCTCTCAGCCCCACCTACCTCACAGAGTGTCTGTGGTGGGGAGGGGGATTGAAAAGGAGTTGTCAAGCCGCTCAAAAGGGTTACCTTTGAAGATCAGCTAACTTCATTGCGGGAGCAGTCTTATGGGGTTCCCCCATGTTATTCAGCCTTTAGGAGAAATAATTCATAGCTTTTGAATTGGATGTCATCGACTGGCTGTTATCAGGATGACACTCAGTGCTGTATCTCTCTATCCAAATCCCCTGGTGACGTGGTACAAGTCTCCAGCCACTGTTTGCCAGCCACGGTCAAAGGGTTAAAAGTGAACAAACTGAAACTGAATTCAGACAAGACGGGAGTCACGCTGGTTGGGAAGGAGAAGATCTTGAAGGACACTGTGTTTCCTGCTTTCAGTGAGGTTTAGCTGACCCTCACTGACCTGTTTAATAGCCTAGGGGTTATACTGGATCCAGCATTGCTGCTCAAGAAGCAAGTCAATGCAGCTGCAATCCCCCATCCTTCCTCCAACACAATCTAGCCCAGAAGATGTCCCCTTATCTTGTCACAGCCAATCTGGCCACCTGGATCCACACCACGGCAACATAAAGAGGTCTTCCCCTCAAAGTCAACTAGGGAAGACCATGCGTATTGCTCCCATGCTGTAGTCACGCCATTGGCTGCCCATCAGTTACTACGTTTAATTCAAGGCGCTGGCCATCGGGCCCCCCTGTGCTCCACCATGAGACCTTCACTCATCTGAGCAGGGGCTTCTGTCAGTGCCACCCTGCAAATGGGCAAAATCAACAATTGCCCATACATGGGGATTGTCTGTTGTGACCAGTGTTCCCTCTAAGCTGAGTCAGTGTGAGCTAGCTCACAGTTTTTTAGGCTCCAGCTCGCACATTTTTTGTGTTAGCTCAGGAAGGAGGGCTCCAGAGCAAACCGATTTATGCAGCAGCCAAATCGCTCCCTCACAACTTGAATGCCAGTAGCTCACCAAGTAGAATTTTTGCTCACAGGACTCCACAGCTTAGAGGGAGCGTTGATTGTGACCCCCCCTCCTTTCTGGAATGGCCTGCCTGATGAGGTCGGGAAGGCTCCAATCCCCCTGGCTGTAGTGCATTAAATATGCACAGTCTGCTGTAGTGGTTAAGTGCGCGGACTCTAATCTGGGAGAACCGGGTTTGATTCCCCCACTCCTCCACTTGCACCTGGCTGGATGACCTTGGGCAAGCCATAGCTCTGTACCAGCTGTTCTCTCAAGGACGGCTCTGGAAAGAGCTCTCTCAGCCCCACCTACCTCACAGGTTGTCTGTTGTGGGGAGGGGAGGGGAAAGGAGTTTGTAAGCCGCTCTGAGACTCCAAGTGAGTGAAGGGCAGGATATAAATCCAATCTCTTCTTCTTCTTCTTCTTCTTCTTCTTCTTCTTCTCACAGTCATCTCACTGTCTGAAATAAGTTTTATGAACTCCGGGACAATTTTTTAAAAGAGATCAATGGCAGCTACAGGGGCCTAATTTGGACTGGGGTGATGGATCGGGGAGCCGGGGAAGGGATTTAACTCATTCATCCTCCAGACACATTGAATCCTCCCCCTCTCCGGATGATCGGTGGTAGAAGGGGAAAAGACTAGTACTGTTGCATTACATATTGGAGGTATTTGCTGTATGATTCAATTGTTTTTATATTTCACAATCCATTTGGATGGCCCCGGCTAGCCTGATCTTATCAGATCTCAGAAGCTAAGCAGGGGTCGGCCCTGGTTACTACTTGGATGGGAGACCACTCAGGAAGCCCAGGCTTGCAAAGCAGAGGCGGACAATGGCAAAACCACCTCTGCTCGTCTCCGGCCTTGAAAATCGTACAGGGTAGCCAGAAGTCACATGTGACTTGAAGGCACTTTCCACTACCAATCCGCCTTGAGTTCCAGTCAGAAAAGTGGGCTATACATAAGGTAAGTAAATAAATATATAAAAGAGAAATTGCCCATCTTGTCTAGGGTTGCCAGCTCTGGATTGGGAAATACCAGGAGATTTTGAAGGTGGAGCCTGGGAGGGTGAGGTTTGAGGAGGAGAGAAACCTAAGCCGGGTGTGATGCCATAGAGTCCACCCTCCGAAACAGCCATTTGCTCCAAGGGAACTGATCTTTGTATTGTGGAGATCAGTTGTAATAGTGGGAGATCTCCAGGCCCCACCTGGAGGTTGGCAAACCTAGTTATGTTCCAGTATCAGCGTGAATGAGAAGAAAAAGAAGAAGAGGAGGAGGAGATTGGATTTATACCCTGCCCTTGTAAGAGTGGCTTACAATCTCCTTCCCTTCCTCTCCCCACAGCATACACTCTGTGAGGAAGGTGGGGGTGAGAGAGCTCTTGTGAGGTGGGGCTGAGAGAGCTCTTGCGACGACTGCTCTTGCGAGAACTTGTGTCCCAAGGTCCCCCAGCTGGCTGCACGTGGAGGAGTGGGGAATCACACCCAGTTCTCCAGATTAGAGTCCGTCACTCTCAACACTACACCAAACTGGTTCTACACCAGGCCGGGCGATTGATTTCGAACGATGGAAATGAAAACTCTTCCTCCTGGCGACGTCGGTGTGATCGTAGTTTCTCCGCAGCCACAACGGGACTTTGAAAAATGGCCGAGTTAGAGCCATTCACGGATTTCCCAGCATCCCATCTCGGCCGGCCTTCGATACTGTTTCTTAGGAGCCCCTCTGGGAAAATTGAGGTCAGCGCGCAGTCTGTATTCTTCCCTGTCATTGGGGGTGGGGGGAGGGAAATTACAGCTCAGTTTTTCTAAACCCGCCCCCCCCACCACGATTAAAAAAATAAAATAGCCAATGGAGAAGTTTTTTTGGTAGCTGAAAGAAAATAGTGTTTCTGGGTAATGTACTTTCCCAATGACAGCATAGCATTTTTGCGAGAATAGCACAGCTTTCAGCTTTCAAAAAAGGTTTTGCCAACAGTTGTCTGCTCGGCTTTCCGCAAGGCAAACCTGGACCACCCTTATCCCCTTTGGGTCATTCCAATCATGTTATTTTTCCCATAATGCCAGACATAATGGAGTAGGCAGGAAGTGAAAGTAGCTGTTATAAGCCCTGCTCTCCTGCCTTTTGTTTGCCTGTCTTTAACTACCTTAAACTACTTCCTCCTCATCGTTATAACAATGGGATGAAATGGTTCTTTTATAAGCGTTCCTGGAGTAAAGGCAGACAGCAAAGGTCGCTGCAACCTATTATTATGACCTTTCTCTCCTCGGTAATTGTTTAGCAATTTGTACCTGGAGAACCCATGCGGCGCATGGTGTGCCACACAAGACACAGGGAAAGTGGGTTTAGGGACAGCGCGTATAATTATTAAGCCCCACTATTACAGGGGAGCGAAACGCGGATGCTTTAAAAAGCATCAGGTTGGGAGAGCAGTGTGGGGATTAATTACTCTCTGTGTATAACAATTATCATAAGGATAATAATCAGGAGGGACTAAAAAGCAATTTTTTAAAAAAACTGTCGGGATTCTGTTTTTCTCCGTAACGTCTCACGGCTCCAGACATCCAGTATCTCAGAGGTACACTGCCTCTAAATATGGAGGTCCCTTTTAGTTAGCATGGTTGTTACAGCTGTCCTCCATGGGTCTGACTGACCCCCCCAAAATGGAGCTGTGGCTCAGTGGTTGAGCATGCAGAAGGTCCCAGGTTCAATCCATGGCATCTCCAGTTGAAAGGATGAAGAAGAGGTGGAGGAGGAGGATTTATACCCCACCCTTCACTTGGAGTCTCAGAGTGGCTTATAATCTCCTTCCCTTCCCTTCTCCCCACAACAGACACTCTGTGAGGTAGGTGGGGCTGAGAGAGCTCTCTTGAGAATTGCCCTTGAGAGAACAGCTCTGAGAGAACTGTGACTGACCCAAAGTCACACCAGCGACTGCATGTGAAGGAGCAGGGAATCAAACCCGGTTCTCCAGATTACGAGTCCGCCATTCTTATCCATTACACCAAACTGGATCTCATCAGTTTGGTCCTCACCAGGCAGTAGGGGACGTGAAAGACATCTGCTTGAGATTTTGGATAGCCAGTGCTGGTCTGAGTAGACAGTACTGACCCAGATGGGCCAATGGTCTGATTCATTATATGGCAACTTCGTGTGTTCCTGTGTTCAATTTTGGTAAGTTTTGGTAATTCTGCTATTGCATGTGCTGTTTTGTTATGTGGCATAATTGTGCAGCATTTGATCTGGACATGAGTTCCTTAGGTATGGATTTGAATGTTCCTCCTCCTTTTTTCCTGTGGAAATCATTTATGGAACACGAGAGTGGTTCGGTGACCAGTCAGCATCCCTTCATCGGTCTGGCATGTAGAAGAGTCCCCCTGTCAGTTACGGGCAGGAAGCCACAGAGAAGACTATGGGGAAGGGCTGTGACTCAGGGTTCAAATCCTGGCATCTCCAGTTCAAAGGACCAGGTTGTAGGTGATGTGAAAGAGCTCTGCCTGAGACCCCGGAAAGCCGCTGCCCATCTGAGTAGACATTACTGATCCTGATGGGCCAGCGGTCTGTCTCAATACAAGGCAATTACATGTCGATTCAAGAGAGAGGTTTATTGACATCCAACCTGGACACAGGTTAGTTATTTATCTGGTTGGTTCTGTTGAATGAGCTAATTGGTCCATCATCCCCAGGTCTACTGTGATCGGCAGCAACTCTCCAAGGTCTTTGGGAGGGGATTTCCCAAGTCCTGCTTATCTGTGGCTATCTGGGGGAAATTCCCCAACCCCAACGGATGTGTTGGATTACTGTACACTACTGCCACGGAGAGGCAGCAACTGCAGGGCAACAGTTAAAGCCTACATATGTGTGGCCAGCCCTGACTTGGATAGTCCAGGCTAGCCCGATCTCTTTAGATCTTGGAAGCTAAGCAAGGTCAGCTCTGGCTAGTATTTGGATGGGAGACCTGCAAGGAATACCAGGGTCACGATGCAGAGGCAGGCAATGGCGAACCACCTCTGAACACCTCTTGCCTTGAAAACCCCACATGGTTTTCAGCTGTGACTTGGCGGCACTTCCCACCATCACCACCACCATGTGTGGCTGTTGTTTTGTGTGTCTCAACCTGCAGGGTTTACCTTTCCAAGGCCAAGCCATAGATTCTTGCTTTCTTCTAGTGACCCTCTATTTCTGCCCCCACCCAGCTGTTCAGCTTATAAGTGGACTAAATGGCCGCCATGCTATTTATATACTTTTCTTGTTAGTGTTTTTAATAACTTGTTCTTTGTCTAGCTACGCATGGGGGCGGGGAAGATATACTGCTGTATTTTTAAAGAATGTTTTTCTCTCTGTCCCCAAAAGCCCTCGTGACAGATTTTTCTTCTAGTTTCACTCCATTGGCAAGTACGATTAATGACATTTCCTCAGATTAAATGAAGCAATTATTGTTTCTAACACATTCTGTCTGAGATGGTGTAAAGGAAGAGGAGGAGCAGATTGGATTTATACCCCACTCTTCACTTGGAGTCTCAGGGCAGCTTACAAACTCTTTTCCTTTCCCATAACAGACACCCTGTGAGGTAGGTGGGGCTGCGAGAGCTCTGAGAGAACTGCTCTTTCAAGAACAGTTCTGAGTGAACTTATGAGTGACCCAAGGTCATCCAGCAGCTGCAAGTGGAGGCGTGGGGAATCAAACCTGGTTCTCCCAGATTAGAGTCCATGCACTTAACCACGACACCAAACTGGCTCCCAGGCAGATTGCTCATTAAATCTTATACGGCCAGAGCAGCAACTTTTCAGGGTTACCTAAGGAGAAATGTTTGTGTGTATGCATCTACATGTATGTATGCATCCGTGTACACACACATGTCCTCTCCCAACCTATTGCTTCTCCTCTGCAGGAAGCTCCAGGTTTCATGGGTATAATTCCCTTCCCAATGACCTAACTTCCATAAAATGTAACTCAGCAGTTCTGTTTTATCCTACATCTGATTCCAAACTAGGCCCCGGAGAGTGGATCAGTAGATCTAAAAGATGGGGCTAGGGACAGATAGGGAGGATTTCTCTACAACCCTGAAAAAAGTCCCAGGTTTGCAGGAAAACATAAAATCTGAAAATAAATGGGGAAGAAAAGAAAACAAATGAAACCCTGAGCACTATAAAACATCTGAAGTCTGTAATCTATTGGCTGGCACACAGAAAGCTACAGGCTCAGCTTTATTCATCAAGAAAGGACAGAAAGCCAAGCTTGTACTATTTATTCCAGATTGCTTTTGCACTGCCTGCTGATCATTGGGGGGGGGGGGGCAGTGTTGCATGCTCCTGTTCTCATGCATGCCTGAAGAGGGCTTTGAGGCCAAGGGGACTCAGGGGAAGCCATCCCCCTCCTTCCTCTTGCCAGGGGAGCTCTGAAAGTAGAAGAGGGAAGTCGGGGGGGGGGGGGGGCAATTTCACTTGATTTCCCCTTCCCATTGCAGCCCTTCAACCTGCATGGCTTTTTTGTCTGTGCAGTTCCTGCTACTCCAGGCATCATACTGAAAAAGGTAAAGGTAAAGGTTTCCCTTGCTCAAAAGCCAGTCGAATCTGACTCTAGGGGATGGTGCTCATCTTCGTTTCCAAGCCAAAGAGCCAGCGCTGTCCGAAGATGTTTCTGGGGTCCTGTGGCCGGCATGACTAGACGCCGAGGGGGAAGGAATGCTGTCCCCTTCCCACCACAGCAGTACCTATTTATCCACTTGCAATGTCTTGCTTTTGAACTGCTAGGCTGGCAGGAGCTGGGACCAGGAATGGGAGCTCACTCCATCACGGGGCACTTGGGTCTTGAACTGCTGAGTTACCAACCTTCCAGTCAACAGCTCAGCATCTTAAGCTCTGAGGCACCGTGGCCGATACGCAGCATACTTACCTCTTAGTAAATTTATTTTATGCTTTTTTCAAGAAGAAGGAGGAGGAGGAGGTGGAGAAGATTTATACCCCGCTCTTCACTCAGAGTCTCAAAGTGGCTTACGATCGCCTTCCCTTCCTCTCCCCACAACAGACACCCTGTGAGGTAGGTGGGGCTCAGAGAGATCTGAGAGAACTGGTCTTGAGAGAACCATGGCTTGCCCAAGGTCATCCAGCAGCTGCACGTGGAGGAGTGGAGAATCAGACCCGGTTCTCCCAGATTAGAGTCCGCACTCCTAACCACTACACCAAATTGGCTTACAAAATGAATAAACCAAAGCGGCTTACTACTAATAAATACAATTGGGGAAAAGAGGCAATTTAAATAAAAAACCAAACCAACTATAACTTGGGCTGGTCTTCAAAACAATGGTCCAGCTCATTCAAGGGCATGAACCACAGGGGAAGAGGCATGGGCTAAGAGTCCTTTGGTTGTTGCCCTTTGACCAACCTTGGTCCAAATTGATACCTGGGGACAGGAAGAGCAGGAAAGAAAGCAACAGCTCAGGTATTACAATGGGCAGAAAAGGTGTTTCTCCCCACTCTGACCCCCCCCCCCCTCACAGAGCCTCTGGCTATGCCAAAGTTTAAACATTCCATGGGGTCAGAGGGGAAAGCTTAGGAAAGGGGAAAGCGTGTTGGGCTAGCAGTTGGTTGGAGACAACTGCAAATCTTTTTGTGCTTTGAAGTATACCCTTCCCCCCTTCCTTATCTTTCGGGAGACAACCAGCTTACAGAAGTATAATTTCTCTCTATTCATTGCAGGAGTGGGTGTACCGATAAGTATACAAATGCAAGGTTAACGCCGTACACAAGAAACGTGCCTCAAGAAATGTGTGCCTTTCACTTCGACAAATTAAAGGAAGGTAAACAGGCATTCCCTGTTCACAGGTGAACTGTTGGAGAAGACGTTATCACAGTTCCAGCTCAGCAAACAACCCAATTATTGTTTTTCCGCTGCTTTATCAGAGCTCCAGAATTTGGAAAATTGGCTGGGAGGGCAAGTGGAATTTCAAAGTGGAGCAGAAAGAGTATAAAATTAAGTTGTCAACATGGGGGGACGGGACTCAATGCTGAAGGAATATGGGGGAGGACCTTTGCCCCTCCCTCTTGTCTTCGCCCACCCGGCCCCCTCCCCTCTCCCCTCCCAGTCCCATATAGACTCCGGGAACCTTTAGTGGCCTTGCTAGAGGCTGGGAAAGAAAACTTTGAGTCATTCCTTTCTGGCGATGTCAGATTCCCAAGCACACTATTAGCGAGCGCATGTGTCAACCGCACCATCAGCCAACATATCATTGCTGTTTCAAACTGTTACCAGAGCTGTTGACACAGAATATTGTGTCTGTCGACAGCTCCAATTAGTTGGCGTGTCTAACGACTGACAGTACAATCCACTTTTGTTTATGAAGACGGTGTGAGCGGTATCTCACTCTTACAACCTTCAGTGGCAGACAGATAGGTAGAACTATATAATCATCAATGGAAGTGGGTGATATCCCGCCTTGCAGATCGGCACGCGCGGAGCTGAGCCAGGGGCCCTTTTGTCTGCTTGCGGCAATGACGGGGAAGATTCCTCCCAGCTGTCAAGTTATGAGAATGAATATGTATAAAATGCGTTTGATATATACATCCAAGGTTCTGTGTGTCTCTGTGTGTGTGTGTGGCAAAGATTCTTTTCTTCTTTTCTGGGGTGGAAAAGAAGGGGAAGGAGTGCAAAAAAACCCCGGAGATAATTTTCGCTAGATATTACATAACGGAAGTGCCGTTCCGGACCTCAACTTGATTTCTTTTTATTGGCGGTCACTGCGTAAATTTTTATGCAGCCATTCGAACCTGCCTTGCACAGTCAGAACGAGGATCCATCTAGCTCAGTAGTACCTGGCCTCTATTCTGAATGGGTATGGGGTCTCCAAGGCCTTTCCAAGCTCTGTTACTTAGAAGAAGATGAAGAAGATGAAGAAGAAGAAATTGGATTTATACCCCGCCCTTCACTACCTGAGGAATCTCAGAGCAGCTTACATCCTTTCCCTTCTCCTCCCCTCAACAGACACCCTCTGAGGTAGGTGGGGCTGAGAGAGCTCATTCAAGAACTGCCCTTGAGAGAACAGCTCTGAGAGAACTTACAACTGACCCAAGGTCGCACCAGCAGCTGCATGTGGAGGAGTGGGGGTGCAAACCCGGTTCTCCCAGATCAGAGTCTGCGCTCCTAACCACTACACCAAACCGACTTTCCACCCTGAACTGGATGCTGAGAATCAGACTAGAAACAAAGCATGCACTCCACCATCTTCCTAGATGCACATTGTAATGAGTTAAAAATAACGTGCTACACCATCTCCCTCGATACTCATCATAATGTGTTAATAATAATTATAGAAATGACCAGCCCGGACCTGGATAGCTCAGGCTAGCCCAATCTTGTCAGATCTCAGAAGCTAAGTGGGGTTGGCCCTGGTGTTGTGTACTTATAGTCCGCACAAATCCTAATATCCCCACTTGGCTTCATAGAGGTTACAATGGGGGTCTCCCACCAAGCGTGTGAGACTGGCTGTAGCACCCCTTGTTCTACTAGCGGGTCTAACTCCCTGTCGATTTTGGGACAGACCGCTAGTGGGGGTCATCGGGCTGTCATGCGGATTGGCCGGACCATGGGATCGAGATCCAGGGACACCGGGGCCTCCATATATTTGCCCAGCGCGCCATTGAAAATGGCCAGGAATTTGTCACAGATTGACTGAAAGTCTGTGCCACGTAGGTGGTTCACCCTTGTTACCCCAAATCCCAAGGGGCTGAACCATGAAACTCCCAGTAAGCTGGCGAGTTTCTCTTCCACCACCAGCAAGTCAAGCAGTCTGTCAAAGTCTTTATATTGCACCCGGAACTTGCCCCACCCCTTGATGGCCACCGGGTTTTTCTAAAAGTCCTTTGCAGCATAAGGCCTTTGGGCTTCGTTAACTGCCCCCCCCCCCGACACCACTTTTGCAAAGTGTCTGACAAGATAATGGAAAACGAGGGCCCAGTGTCCAGTTCCATGTTACAGGGGGACCCCTCTACTAATACCGTTATGTGAATATTGTTGGGGGGTGGCCTGGGGCAAGTTCATTACCTGGTGGCGGGTTGACGATGTTGAGTGTAGATCGGCGGACTCCTGATGTGTGGCTGGTATCTGTCAGGGACCTCAGGAATGGCAGACCCAGGCAATGTGTCCCGTCTTGCCACAGGATTGGCAGGTCACCTTTCAGAACCGGCAGTTTCGGCGCTCGTGGGCATCCCCACAACTGGCTCACGATGACAGAGTGCTGGGACGCATGTTGGTCAGGGCAAACGCAGCTGTAGTTTGTGGTACAGTGATCGGGGCGGTGGACCTGGAGGACATCCTCCCCGTCTGATTTCCCCCAAATTTCCAGGTGTTTCTCAACCCAGGGCTGAACAACCTTAGTTATAATTCCAGGAGATCTTCAGCCCCCACTGGAGGTTGACAACCCGATGTAGAACTTCAGCAATTACAATGTTTAATTGTGAGCTGGGGACTCCCTGGGCTCAACAGTAAACCCACTAGTGCCTTCAAATAAACCATCCTTCTCTCGGCATCAATCCCCTCTCCCCTGACACATACAGACCTATGCAAGATTATAGGATAATAGTACTGGTGGACCGGAAAGGGTTCATGCAAGAATTATTGAGAAAATGAATGCAAAGCACCATTTCAGTACCCCTGTAATGCTTGGGGTTACGGTTGATAATTATGACAATGATATTAATGTAGTGTTCACTTCCTAACTGGCACTCAGTTTCATTTATGAAATAATAACACATAAACACAATTTGAACACTGCAGAATCAAAAAGCACACCAAGGGAACAGAGAGGCCTGTTGCCCCCTTTATTCTCAAAGGGCCAGTTTGGTGTCGTGGTTAAGTGTGCAGACTCTAATCTAGGAGAACCGAGTTTGATTCCTCACTCCTCCACTTGCAGCTGCTGGATGACCTTGGGCAAGCCATAGTTCTGTCAGAGCTGTCCTTGAAAGGGTAGTTTCTGTCAGAGCTCTCTCGGCCCCACCTACCTCACAGGGTGTCTGTTGTGGGGAGGGGAAGGGGAAGGAGTTTGTAAGCCGCTCTGAGACTCCGCTAAATCCTCCTCCTCCTCCTTCTCTGAGTCCAGGACAAAAAAACATTTTTTCCCACCCTGTGGCAGGTTATTGCTTGTTTTCTCCCTAAGATTTATGCCCTGCTTTTCTCTTTGATGGGAATCCAAACTAGGGTTGCCAGCTCCAGGCAGGAGAATTCCTGGAGATTTAGGGGGACAGCCTGGAGAAGGTGAAGTTTAGGGAGGGGAGGGACCACCGCAGGGATTTGATGCCATAGCATCCATCCTCTAAAGTGGCCATTCCCCTCGCCCCCCAGTACGTTCATTTTGCATATATTTACTTATATCCTACTTTCCTCCCCAGCTGGGTCTCAAAGCAGCCTAGGACATTGTTCTCCTTTCCCCCATTCTTTCATAATATTAATGCTATGAGGTAGGCCGGAGCCTGAGCTTTCCTGGAGGAAGTTTCCAGGGCACCTCCAGAGGGTGGACTCTATGGCATCATACCCCACTGAGGTCTTGCCCCTTCCCAAACCCCGCCCTCCCTAGGCTCCACCCCCCAATATCCAAGAATTTCCCAAAGCAGAGTCGGGCAACCCAGTGTGAACTCCTTGAGACTTGGTGGAGGGGAGTCCTCCCTAGCTGGAGACTCTTTCAGCAACAAAGAAAAGAGGCATGGTCAAATGGGTGGAGGGCTCAAATGTTCTTCGAACGCTTAATGAGGGGACAAAAGAGTCTGTCGTATGATTTGCTGAGATTCTTGTTAGAGAGATAGAAAACCCATGCTCCTCGATTAATGTGATCAAATTGGGCATACCATCGTGGGCACGTGACAAAGAGGGGGAGCAAAAGCGATGCGCCCGCTGAGTCTGGAGTTCTCCCTTGTCCCTGGTGGGAGTCTGGTGAGGAGCGGAAGGGGATTCATTAATGGTTGCGAGTCACGGTTTGGAGACGTCCAGAATCATTACTGTCACGGGCCCAGGGCCCAGCAGGGGGGCAGCTGTTGTTCAGCTATCCTGGCACGATGGCTGGGGGGGGGGAGGAACCTTGTCCGCAGTGGGCTTTGCAAGCAGCACTGCAGTGAATAAAAAGCATGCTAGAAACAAGGTGGGATTCGTAGCCAAATCCTGCACCCCAGTTCCCTGTGTCGTGGAACGACATTTTTACAGAAGATGGGAGAGAGGGATCATTTTGGAACAGAAATAAGAGAGACTGGATGGCTTTCAACTACTCTTATAATTCCTCAATGTCCCTCTCCCATTGGTACAATGAGTTTTTTACATGTTGCAGGCACAAGGTTAGACTAATGATCCTGCCTCTGATTGTAGTAATGATGAGATGCTTCTGTCTGTCTGTCTGTCTGTCTGTCTAATCTATCTATCTATCTATCTATCTATCTATCTATCTATCTATCTATCTATCTATCTATCTTCATAGAATCCCACAGTTGGAAGGGGCCCTACAGGCCATTTAGTCCAACCCCCTGCTCAATGCAGGATCAGCCTAGAGCATTCCTGACAACAAGTGTCTGACCAGACGCTGCTTCAAGACTGCCAGTACTGAGGGGGAGCTCACCACCTCCCTGGGCAGCTGATTCCACTGTTGCAGAACTCTTACCTTAAAAAAGTTTTTCCTAATATCCAGGCGGTACCTTCTCGCCCTTAATTTAAACCTATGATTGCGAGTCCTCTCCTCTGCTGCCAACAGGAACAGCTCCCTGCCCTCCTCTGAGTGACAGCCCTTTTGAAAGACTTCAGGAGAGCCATCATGTCCCCCCTCGGCCTCCTCTTCTCCAGACTGAAGATTCCCAGGTCCCTCAGCCTTTTCTCCCAGGGCTTGGTCTCCAGGCCCCCGATCATCCTCGTCTCTCTCCTCTGCACCCACTCCATTCTGTCCACATCATTTTTGAAGCGAGGCCTCTAGAACTGCACATAATACTCCAGGTGTGGTCTGACCAATGCAGTGTACAGCGTATATATATATGTACAGTGTACAGTGTATATATGAGAAAGAGGGTCTTTGGGGTGAAAGAGATTTATCTACTTAGTACTTTTTTATCTCGCCTTTTCTCAGGGGCAGTCAACCTCTGAATCCCAGCACCAGGAAGCAACTTCAGGGGAAGGCCTCAGCCTCTAGGCCATATGGTTGGCCCTCCAGAGGAACTGGTTGGTCACTGCGTGAGACAGGATGATGGACTGGATGGACCAGTGGTCTCACCCAGCAGGGCCCTTCTGATGTTCTCATGAGCTCAGGACAATGTACAAGATTCTGACTTGAATGCAATGATGTGCAAGAGGAAACACAGCACAGTTCCGCTTGCTCAAGATCTTGTGCCACACCTAACAACTTTCCTCTCTATATATTTTGTGTGTGGGTGTAAAGTTCCATCAAGTTGCCTGGGGCTTTCAAGACAATGGAGAAGCAGAGGTGGTTTACTATTACCTTCCTCTGCAGAGCCTTCCCTGGCTGTGTCCCTTCTAGGCGCTGACCCTGGTTTCCTTCCAAGATTTTTATTTATTTATTTTCTCCAAAAAAAAAGTGGGATACAAAAGGGAAGAAGGGGTAGGGGGAAATACAGCTGCATCAAATTTATCAAATATTACGAGTTGTTACACGCAACAAGTAAAATCAGGTGTATTTCTGGATGTATTACATATTTCAAATATAGAAGCAGTCAATAGTGGTAATGCACAAATGTGTGCCCATGTGGTTCCTGGAGCCGAACTGGAAACACACAATCATAGTCTAGTGAGTTAGATTAATATCTGTTTATTGCAATGAAACAGGAGATTCAGGGCTGAGTACCTTAGCTCTCAGCAACGCCAAGCTGTATTCTGCCATAACCAGGAAGGGCAGAAGGTCTTATACCCCAAGTGACATCACATATAATTTACACATTAAAGAATCTCTAATTGGTACCAAGCAGTTAACATCACGGAAGCATCCTTTGACTCAGTGCATCTCTCATTGTTGTCAGTAATTACACTGGCTTATCTGGTCTTCAGAATGAGGGGAAACATTGAGGAACCTCCTTCGTGATCAAGGTGTCTCCCCTGCCAGGTAAGAATGAGGGGAAACATTGAGGAACACTTTTGGCCTTGCTGAAACCAGCCTCCCCTCTGCCTCACTTTTGGACAGCTAGCTGATAAGGGCTGTGATTCACATCAAACTTAGCTCTTAGCAGGTTTCCTGGTACCAGATGCTCTGTCTTACAAAGGAAATATATTGTTTTGAGAACACTTCCAGAGTTAGCAGTCCTTGGAACTTCAAGACATACATTCCATTCTATTATTTTCTACTTGCACTTAAAAGGGCCTCTAATAATATTTCTTTCCTAATATAACTTCTTATAAAAGGGATATAATTATAAAATATATATTCTACTATAGATTTCTCTCATCAGAAGATTCTGGGTTGCATACCAAGATCTGAATCTACTATGATTAAACTTTTAAAGGCATAGTGACAGCTGTCAATAGACATATGTTGGAGAGAGTGTCAGAAATCACATTCAGAAATCACATTCTTTAATCCCTTGTCCTACAGTAGAACATCAATATTACAGTGTTTGGGGATAGATTCTCTCTTTAAAAGAATAAACAAGAACTTTCCTGATGTTAGCGGCAATCTATTAACAAGAAAAGAGATTACATCTTTAGCAGTTGGACAAACTTCTATGCTAAAATTAAATCATTGTTAAAACCTGAATATTGTCTTAATCGTTTGTCTAAATCTAAATTTTATTCTTACTAAATACTAATGGAATACAAATTATAATATTAAAACTATGATCAGTATTTCATCCCCTTTAATATAATATTCAGATAATTCCAAAACTCCAAAAATAAAAAAGATTAGCTAGTCCCATAATATGAGCTTGCCATTTCTGCTAAAATTCTTTCAATGGTCTTTTGTTTACATAATTAGTTATTTTTTTGCCAATGTTGCATACTCAGCTAGTTTTTCTTTCCAGACCTCTATTGCAGGACGGTCTTCTGCCTTCCATTTCATTGCAAATATAACTCTGGCAGCTGTCAACATATACCTAAGTAGGTCTTGTGAGGTGCTCTCTATATTATCTGGTAGGATTCCCAGTAACATCGTCTCTGGTTACATTAGGAATTTGGTTTTTAAAATATTTTGAATCTCTCCATGTGTACTTACCTTCCACGATTTGAGGAGGTCAGGCTATCTATCATGTTGCCTTCCTTCCCTCCTATATATGCGACCAATGAGCAGACCTTGAATAAACCTTTGCTGATCTTAAAGGTGCCTCTGGATTCTGAATTTGTTATACTGCTTCAGACCAACATGGCTGCCCACCTGGAACTCCCTCCTATATGTTGTAGTGCCCCGAAACTGGTTGCACAAGATCTTGTGCACGTGGAAACACCAGGCAGCTGAAGGATCATCTTGTCTCATGCATTCCTGCCTTGGAAGGAAGATCACAGAGAAGAGCCCTCCTGACTGTCCCACCAATCAAAGAACCTTGTCTGTTGGGCGCACGAGAAAGGGCCTTTTTGGTGGCAGCTCCACAACTATGGAAGAACCTCCCCAGGGAGGGGCACCTGCCCCCCTCACTGTTGATCTTCAGGAGGCAATTGGAGACAGTTCTATTTAGGACTGCACTTGACTGGTTTAGTTTTTAATTTATTGGCAGTAAACTGTGACCAAGAGTTGTTGCTTTATTTATATTGTTTTTAATTTTGTTTTTAAAATAATTGCTTTATTTACATTGTAAATCGACTGTGGGTTGAGGAATGCCTGGGGATTTGGGGTGGAGCCTGGGAAGGACAGAGTTTGGGGAGGGGAGGGAACTCAGCAGGTATGAGGGGCCATAGATCCCACCCTCCAAAGCCAGCATTTCCTCCAGGGGAACTGATCTTTGTAGTCTGGAAATCAGGTGTAATCCCAGGAGAACTCCAGTCCCCACCTGGATGTTGGCAACCATGGTGGGTACAGAGTTTCAAGGATAAAGTAGCAGCCAAGGCAAGGATTCAGCACTCTTTTCTTACTTAGAAGTTCTTTGCACCAGATACACGGTAGGCCCTGGAGATCTCCTGGAATCACAATTCATCTTCAGATGACAGAGATTAGTTCTCCTGGAGAACATGGCTGCTTTGGAGGGTGGACTCTATGGCATTGTACCCCACTCAGGTTCCTCCAGTCCCCAAACTCCACCATTCCAGGCTCCACCCCCAGATCTCCAAGAATTTCCCAGCCTGGAGCTGGGAGCCCTACCCCCTACAGTTTTATAGCTGCTCTCAGAGGCCCAGGCTCTCACACCAATTCTCCACTAAGTGTGCAGTTTCTGTATTTATTAAAAGATTTCTATCTTGCACTTTCCTCCTCACTGAAGGACTCAAGTCCGCTTAGAAAAAGGCATTCAAGCCCTGACCTCGATAGCCTAAGCAAGCCTGATCGAAGAAGAGGAGGAGGAGGTGGAGATTGGATTTATACCCCACCCTTTACTCGGAGCCTCAGAGTGGCTTGCAATCTCCTTCCCCTCCCCCTCCCCACAACAGACCCTGTGAGGTAGGTGGGGCTGAGCTGAGAGAGCGCTCTTCAGATCTGTCCTTGAGAGAACAGCTCTGACAGAACTATGGCTTGCCCAAGGTCATCCAGCAGCTGCAAGTGGAAGCTAAGCAAGGCCGACTGGCAAGTGCTTGGATGGGAGACCTCCTGGAAATACCAGCAATTGGGAGGTAGGGGCAGGCTTTACTCAGCTACCTCTCTGAATATCTTCCAGGCCCCCAGGAGGGGTCAGTCACCAGAGGTCACCTTGACTTCCAGGTGCACACACACTCACGCATATGAAAAAAATGCCAAAAGAAAAAGGCATTCAGTATAAAACAAACACTATCTGGTTGGGAAACTACACTGAGGCAAGGGTAATCAAAGTGAGCACTGCAGAAAAACCTAGACATCCCCCACACTACCAGGTTCCTCACCAAAGGCCCACCTACCAAGCTCTGCCTTGCAGGACTTCCTGAAGACCAGCAGAGAAGGTGACCTTCTTCTCACCTCTTCTGGAAGGCTATTCCAGAGGGCAGCTCAGTACTGAGACAACCTGTGACAGGCCTGAGTATTTGTTTTATTTATTTTATTTATTTATTTTACCTTTATACCCCACCTGTCCAGCGATGCTGGCTCCAGGACTGTGAATGCCAGGTTGGGGAATTCCAGGAGATTTGGGGAGCCACAGCCTGGGAGAGGTGGGCTTTGGGGAGGGAAGGGACTTCAGTGGGGTATAATGCTGTAGAGTCCACCCTAGGGTTGCCAAGTCTAAAGAACTCACCGGCGGGGGGGAGTCCTCCTCCATCCGGGAGTTTCTCTGGCGCGCACGCCCGGACGACGTAATGACATCACCGGAAGTGATATTAGCATGTTGGGGGCGTTGCCAGGGCGACGCTCTGGCAATTGCCCCAAAACTCTATGATACCATAGAGTTTTGGGGCGATTGCCAGAGCATCACCCTGGCAATGCCCCCAACGTGCTGACGTCACTTCTGGTGACGTCATTACGTCATCTGGGCTGGACGACTTCGGGGGTGGGGTTTTCCCCACCGGCCGAATGCTGGCCGGCGGATCGGGAACCCCTTTAGCGGGGGATCCCCCGCCTGCCGGGCTGACTTGGCAGCCCTAGTCCACCCACCAAAACAGCCATTTTTCTCCAAGAGAACAGATTTCTGCTGTCTGCACATCAGACAAAGCCATCCCTCTCCTTGGTGCATTTTTCTCCTTTGCTGCAGGAAGCAAAAGAGGAAAAAAGGGGAAAGGTACCGTCCCATAATTCAGTGGGATAACAGAATCACTCCTGCTTGAGCACAAGCACATGGAAAAGAAAGTCGTACTACATCTGGAGTCAGCGATGTATTTATTTCATTTCTCATATAGTCAGTAAGTTTAATGGAGCAAAATCTTCGGCAAAACGCGGTAGCCTGAATCACGACGGAAGGTTATTCATTAGTGGTCCCTGACGGCTTTTAAGAAACCTAATAAGTGAATTTGCGATTCCTCGGGGAACCGATCTATTCTTTGTCAAGTGTCCCTTGATTTATTCGGCATGCGCTTTTCAAATACCCCAAAGCAAAAATGTAGCTCATAAAGCTGTAATCCAGTTCCATTTTCTTTTGTTAGAGCAGCCCCTCCAATGTAATAATAAGCAAAAAGCAGGAGAGAGAGAACGAAATCTTTGGAAGAAAAAGCCTTGCAGCAAAAAAGTTACCCGCCGGCTAAATTGCTCTTTAAGACACTACAGCAGTTCCTTTAATTTCCTTCACATCAGTGCGTGTTCTTCTTTGCCGTTCCCCACGGCCTGTAGGGCTGCAAGAACTTAAACCAATGCAGCGATGCTCCTGATTCTCGGCCATCTTGAGAAGCTCTCCAAGGGGTAGATTCCGGGTGAGTCTCTCTCCAAAGATGCAGTCACGGCGTGTGCTTTCCTCTTGTGGCCACAGTGGGCAGCGATGCTCCCTCCAAGCTGTGCAGTCTTGTGAGCAAAAATGCCACTTGTGAGCTACTGGCATCAAAGTTGTGAGTGAGCGATTTGGCTGCTGCATAAATCACTTTGCTCTCTGGAGCCATCCTTCCTGAGCAAAGACAAAAATGTGTGAGCCGGAGGGTAAAAAAAAGGTGAGCTAGCTCACACTAACTCAGCTTAGAGGGAACACTGGTGGGCAGCCCTTTCACCACTTCTGTTATTTAACAAATGATTTCCTGGTATTTGTGATTTGTTATCAGGGTTGCCTGATCCAGGTTGGGAAATTCCTGGAGATTTAGGGATGGAGCCTGGGGAGAACTGGGAACTCAGTGGGATATAGTGCCACAGAGTCCACCCTCCAAAGCAGCCATGTTGTCCAGCAGAACTGATCTCTGTAGTCTGGAAATCAGCTGTAATTCTGGGGGATCCCCTAGTCCCACCTGGAGCCTGGCATCCCTATTTGGTATGAATGTGGATGGTCCCAAGTTTCAGGGGACCCTGGGGAGACAGTGGACCCCTCTCCAACTCTGACCACCACCAGGACTCCCACTCAGCATGGACGGCTTCAAGAGGGAACTCGATAAACTTATGGAGCAGAGGTCCATCAGTGGCTATTAGCCACAAGGTACAGATAGGAACTCTCAGTCTGGGGCCAGTGATGCTCTGTATTCTTGGTGCTGGGGGGGGGGGGGGGGACAGTGGGAGGGCTTCTAGTGTCCTGGCCCCACTGCTGGCCTTCCTGAGGGCACCTGGTATTTTTGGCCACTGTGTGACAAAGAGTGTTGGACTGGATGGGTCACTGGCCTGATCCAACACTGGCTTCTCTTATGTTCTCTTATGTTCTTACCACATCCCTACCTACCTGGTTGTCCTTCCTTCCCCCACCCATTTGTGAGCCTTCCTGCTAGGACTGTCAGCTCCAGGTTGGGATATACAGAAAGATTGGGGGGGGGGGGGTGGAGCCTGAGGAGGGTGAGCGACTTCAACGGGGTATAATGCCATAGAGTCCACCTTCCAAAGCAGCCATTTTCTCCAAGGGAACTGATCTCTGCTGCATGGAGGTCAGTTGTAATAGCAGGAGATCTCCAGCCACCACCTGGAGGTTGGCAGCTCTGTGCTCCACAGACACACATTATTTATTAGCAGCGATTTTAGGACATAAGAACGTAAGAACATAAGAGAAGCCAATGTTGGATCAGGCCAGTGGCCCATCCAGTCCAACACTCTGTCACACAGTGGCCAAAAACACCAGGTGCCCTCAGAAGGTCCAGCAGTGGGGGCAGGACACTAGAAGCCCTCCCACTGTTGCCCCCCCCAAGCACCAAGAATACAGAGCATCACTTGCCCCAGACTGAGGGGTCCTATCTATCGCTTGTGGCTAATAGCCAGTGATGGACCTCTGCTCCATAAGTTTATCCAGTTCCCTCTTGAAGCTGTCCATGCCTGTAGCACCACCATCTCCTGTGGCAGTGAACTCTTATCTCGGTCCCATACTGGTTTCAATTTATGCCGGTGAGGCACAGGTTGCCGATGATGGTTCAAGGCATAGGGTCTTATCCTTTCCCTGATGGTACTGGGTGGTGTATGGAGATAGGAACACCACCACTGTGCCCGCCAAGAGTGCCACCGTTCTTTCTCTGGCGCCATGTGATTGGGGGGCTCTGAAGCAGTGGGCTTTGCCAGAAAATCATTGGCCCTAGGGTTGCCAAACCCCTCCCCCATTTTATTAAAGATTATGCCACTTTCCGGCCCCCCAATCCACCACTGACCAGTTGGCCAGCTGGGGGAGCCCTGCCCCCCCAACAAGTCCTATGGCGCCCAACATGCCTGGTGCGATGATGTCACCTGGAGGTGACATCATCATGCTCGGCATGTTGTGCGGGGGATGCTCTAGAGTTTGGGTAAAAACTCTATGGTGAACATAGAGTTTTTTACCCAAATGCTAGAGTGTCCCCTGCATGACATGCCTGTGAATGATGATGTCACTTCCAGGTGACATTATCATGGCACACATGCTTCACGTGCATGCCAGAAGACTCCAGGAGCCGGGCTGAAGCCCCTCGCCAGGACCTAGGTAAAACCTGGCAATTGCAATTGGCCTTGGCAGCTGGCTCACCTCAAGGTATGCTGACACCAGCCCTGGTTATGAAACAGTAATAATGCAAGAAAAAAAAGTAGTCAATTAGTTAGTTAATTAGTTAGTAGGGCAAGATTTTTTTCTTCCATGCACTGATAACCTGGAGGTGATCCTCACGGAGGTGATGCACAGGGGTTCCGATCCACAGAGTTAGATTTGGAAGGAACCTCGGAGGCCATCTGGTCCAACTCCCTGATTAGAGCAGGAATATGGAATTACCTGACCTGGAAAGCCCAGGCTAGCCCGGTCTCATCAGATCTGAGGAGCTAAGAAGGGTCCACCCTGGCTGGTACTTGGATGGGAGACCACCCAGGAAGCAGAAGGTTGCTACGCAGAGGCAAACCCACCACTGTTTGTATCTTCCCTTGGAAACCCTTTGGGAGGGTGGCTGTAAGTCAACTGCGACTTGACAGCTTTTTCCGCACAGAGTGGGTGATGTGGAAGATCTCAACCTGTGACCCTGGAAAGAAGAAGAGGAGGAAGAGGAGGAGGAGGAGGAGATTGGATTTATACCCCAACCTTCACTACTGAAAGGGTCTCAGAGTGGCTTACAATGCCCTTTCCCTTCCCCTCCCCACCACAGACAACCTGTGAGGTAGGTGCGGCTGAGAGAGCTCTCTTGAGGACAGCTCTTAAGAGAACTTGTGACTGACCTAAGGTCACACCAGCAGCTGCACATGGAGGAGTGGGGAATCAAACCCGGTTCTCCCAGATTAGAGTCTGCGCTCCTAACCACTACACCAAGAGCTCCTCCCAGTCCGAGAAGACAATACTGATCATCAGGGCTATTTTTGGGCAGGAACGCACAGGAACGGAGTTCCGGCTGGCTTTCGAGTTGGCCACGCCTACAGCTGCCTCCCCCCTTTAAACTGCCTTCCCCCCTCAGGTTCCCCAGGTGCCTCACAGCTGTGGGGGCACCTGGAGAAGCCGATCCAGAAACTGCCTTCCTTCCCTTGGGTTCCCCATGCGCCCTACAAGCTGTGGGGCATCTGGGGAAGCCAATCCTGGGAGGGAGCTGTGCTGTGAGGGGTGTGGCCTAATATGCTAATGAGTTTCTGCTGTTGGGTGTGGCCTATTATGCTAATGAGTTCCTGCTGGGCTTTTTCTACAAAAAAAGCCCTGCTGATCATGATAAACCAAGAGTCTGCCTAAGTCTTATGCTGGTTCACAATGTTCATGAGATAACGTATAGAAGGACTTGGAATACTCCCCCCTAAAGTACTGTATAAATGGTAAGTATTATGCCGATGACTGAGACTCTTGCTCAAGACTTTTCCGGTGACTAAAACTCCATCAATGAAGGGTGTTTTCTTTTTGTTCTCGGCTCTGGGATCGCCTGCTACTAATCCGGAGACCTACCCTAATTCTCCATGCTCTTCTGCCATTCCCACCCCCCACCCCCCTCGTAGGATAACAAGTATCTTGACTGTAATCTATTAATGGAATAATTGAATAAACTCGTTTCCCTAGCAGTGAGAGCATATTGTTTGCACACACGGTGTCATCCCAGGCCCTCCAGCTATCGAAAGATTGCCAGATATGTTTATTAAACCCCCCTGCGCTTGGAAAGAACACAGAAATCTGTCATCTGGGGTAATACGAAAGTGCCTGTCTCAGCTGGAGATCGAGCCGTTATGAATAAAAGAAGAGTTTGCCTTACAGTTTGGAGATGCAAAGAGAAAAGGGCTTCCCTATGGTGCAAATGTGTTCTAACCTTCAGGCAAGGTGTGTGCGCGCGTGGGGGGGGGGGGATCACGCTGAATCCTGGCTGGCAGTGCGATGTAAATGCTAGGTTTGCTAAAGCTTGGTCAGGAAGCTTGCAAAGGAAAATTCTGGGGAACTCAGTTGTTAGCACATTTTTTTTCCTACCCAGAAAACTCAGGGGAACATACCCCGTTCTCATGTCGATTTTGTCATCACTCACAGCAAACCTGCAAGACAGAGGGAACAGCTGGTCCAAGGCGACCCAAGTGCTTTAAGGCCAAATGTGGATTTGAACTAGCAGAAGGAGAAGGGGGAGAAGAGATTGGATTTATACCCTGCGCTTCACTACCCGAAGGAGTCTCAGAGCGGCTTATAATCTCCTTTCTCTTCTCCTCCCCACAAACAGATACCCTGTGAGGTAGGTGCGGCTGAGAGAGCTCTCTCGGGGACTGCTCTTGAGAAAACAGCTCAGAGAGAACTGTGATTGGCCCAAGGTCACCCAGCTGACTGCATGTGGAGGAGTGGGGAATCAAACCCGGTTCTCCCAGATTAGAGTCCACGCTCCTAACCACAACACCAAGCTGGCTTTGGAGTTCAGTGGATGCAGAAAAGCATAACTTTACCTAGTAAAACACTGGGAGAAAACACATACTTTCCCCAACAAGACTGTTGTTGGTTGTGAGTTGTTGTCGAGTTGTTTATGGTGATTCTTGACCCTTTTTTGCTATTAGATTTGTAACCCACTCCTAGGAGCTGGAGGTGGTTCTCTCCTCTTCCATTTTTATCTTCACAGCATTCTTGTGAGGTAGGTCAGACTGAAAGCAACTGGGCCTAAGTCACTTAGTGAGTTTTAGGATTGAGGAAGAACTGAACCCAGATTTCATCAGTCCTTGTCCTGTGTTAAAACCACTATACCATTCTCTACGTCTTGATCTATCTAAACCACCCATATGGTCTCCTTTCATGGGTCTCTTTTATTAAATATTCTTATTGGTATTGTTCTTGTTATTGTATTGTTCTGGTTGTGCTGATTTTAATGTTGGCTTTCTTATCTCAGTGTAGTTTTTTAAAAAAATCAATATATATGTGCACATGAGTATTATAATTCCTTAGGAAGCTGCCTTGTGTACCAGCTAAAAATGTCTTAAATAATTAACAGAAGAACTGGGCAAACTCCATTATGTAGTTATGTTTAACTCAGTGTACTGACTGTTAGGAATGGGCCTAGACTGTGTTGCGATTTAATTTCAACAAAGGTTTTTAGTCCAAATGTTTGGCGGGACTCAATGGCACAGAGAAGCTTCGTGAATCCAAACCGTGATCTGAACAGGGGGTCATGGGGGCTGCCATCTTGTTCGCAGACATGTACTCTCAGTGGTGGCAATGCATACCAGATACACAAGTGCCACCATTTTGAATGCAGTCAACATCTGACCTGTATGGCCCAGGCTTGGCCGGTCTCGTGAGATCTTGGGAGCTCAGCAGGGTCAGTCCTGGTCAGCACTTGGATGGGAGATAGGGTTGCCAGCTCTGGGTTGGGAAATACTTGGAGATTTTGAGGGTGGAGGCTGGGGAGGGTGGGGTGTGGAGTTTGGGGTTTGCCATAAAGTCCACCTTCCAGAGCAGTAAAAAAGAACAAGAATCCAGTAGCACCTTAAAAACTAACAAATATATATGGCAGGGTATGAGCTTTCGTGAGTCACTACTCCCTCCTTCTGATACAGCTAGAATGGAAGTCCATCTGTCCTATTTATTGGAAAGTGGAGTGATTTTAGATGCCGAATGACATTAGCAGGCAGATGACAATTGCAGGTGAATAGCAATAGCAGGTGTGATTGGATTTAGGTGAGATATGCAGAGGGGTAACAGGTGTGGAGAAATCAGCACTGGTAATGAGACAGGAAACCTAGGTCTCGATTCAGTCCAGGTGGATGCATTGTCTTGAGCTTTTCTCTAAAGCCGCCATTTTCTCCAGGGGAACTGATCTTGGTTGTCTGGAGATCAACTGTAACAGCAGGGGATCCCCAGGTGCCACCTGGAGGTTGGCAACCCTAAGGGACCACCAAGGAAGCTTGTGGTTATTATGCAAAGGCAGGCAATGGCCCACTGCTTCTGTTTGTCTCTTGCATTTTCTTTCTCTTAAAATACAATCCTGTGCAGTATTTCCTTAAATGGAAGACTAGTTCCCCCCACCCAGGTCTGCCATCAAAAAAAGAGAGAGGTCAGTTGACACTCCATTGGCTGCTCTTCGGTGCAGTGGTGAAGAGTGGTGGACCCTAATCTGGGAGAACGGGGTTTGATTCCCCACTCCTCCACATGCAGCTGCTGGTGTAATCTTGGGTCAGTCACAAGTCCTTTCAGAGCTGTCCTCTCAAGAGCAGTCCTCGAAAGAGCTCTCTCAGCCCCACCTTCCTCACAGGGTGTCTCTTGTGGGGAGAGGAAAAGAAGGAGATTGTAAGCCACTCTGAAACTCCTTTGGGTAGTGAAGGGCGGGTATAAATCTAATCTTCTCCTCCTCCTCCTCAGTTACTGGGGTCAGTTTAAGGTATTGGCTGTCACATACAAGGCTCTTCATGGCATTGGTGCCTCTTATTTGCGGGTCCACCTCTCCTCCTGTGCGCCACCATGACAACCTCGCTCAGGACAGCAGGTGCCCCTTGCAGATGAGCAAAGCCGACTACGGCCTGAGCCACCGGCTCTGGTGAGATAAACATGCCAAGCTCCTAGAGGTGAGTCAGCATACTCCAGAACACTTGGGCTCATTATTTTGTAAGCCTGAGCCGGTTGCGCACCATATTTTGTTTTGTCTTTTATTTTTAATTTGGTGTTTTACAGCGACTGAGGAAGAACGTCTAAGAAGAAAGGGAGTGCTATCGAGACCTTGTGTCACTGTTATCATCGGCCATGAATGTTTATCTTCACATTGTTGGTGTTACTATTCCTCTGTATCAAGACTATTATGTCTAAATGTCATATCTGGTGTGATAGAATCTGGGATTTTCTTCTGTGTATGTGATACTGTATATGACTGACCACTGTGTTATATGGGTCAAAATACAGTTTCTGTTACTTCTACTGATGTACATTACTGCACCTCAAAAAAGATATTATAGCATTGGGAAAAGTGCAGAAAAGGGCAACTAGAATAACAAAAGGGTTGGAACACTTTCCCTATGAAGAAAGGTTGAAGTGCTTGGGGCACTTTAGCTTGGAGAAACGACGACTGAGGGGTGACATGATCGAGGTTTATAAAATTCTGCATGGGATAGAGCAGGTAGAGAAAGAAGTACTTTCCTCCCTTTCTCACAAGACAAGAACTCGTGGGTGTTGGAGAAATGAGCATGTAATGCAAGGCCTGAGAAATTCAGTCATTATGGGGTTAACTATGCAACTTGTTTGTTTACCTATGTTAGCCTGGAAGTGATACCTGGCAGCTGGCCAATTGACTGTAGACCCGGGAAAACTAAAGGTGTACTGTCTTGCTAATTGGTCAATGATATCAGGTGTTTCCTTTCAGGGGTCAAGAAGAAGGAGAGATCCTCCATTACAATCCCTCACTCTCTATCAGTATGTCTTAGTGTGAAGACGGAGCACAATGCAGCTCCTTAGAAAGCATGTTTTGTTTATTTGTAGCTAATCCTGTTTACCTTTTCCCTTTAGTAATAAACTTCTTTTAAACCAAAAGAAGCAATCTCTTCTTTCCAGAAAAGCAAGATTCATTACTCTGATTTTTCTGATTATTGGACAAAAGTCCTAACAAATGGTAGCAGAGGATGGTTCTTAAAACATGGTTTCTCTTCTAAAAAGCTTTCTGGATTGATTGAGAAAGAGAAATAGGGAATAAGAGCTAGAGGCTTGGATTTTTAAAACGACCACTTTTTTTCCTTCCTGCTCTCAGAGCAATCTTGCAGCCAGAAAGGCCCAACCCTGTTTCCTTGCTGATCAGGGGAAAACCTATGCTGGATTGTAGTTTGCCAGGAGCAAAGGATCTTTTTTGACTGGATTAATTTTTGCCTGCTGTAAGTGGAGCTGAGCCTTGGAGCACCTGAGAGACGCTGCTGCCGGGAGTACAAAGGAAGGCGAGGCAAAGGAGCTTTTGAACTTCGCGCTGCTGCTTCTGCTGCAGAGAAAGGAAAGATTAACCCTGCCAGCTCCTGGAGAAGTAGATGACTGAGCCAGAACCTGTGCTTCTACCTCAAATCCAAAGGGACGTGAGTAAAAAAAGAAAATGGCTTTTAATGCCCCATCCCAAGAAATGCCAAACCTCAGACTTACAAAGGCTAACTATCAGTGGTGGGAGGAGTATTTGAAGAGTCGCCTGCAGACTCACAATGCCCTTCAAGTATTAACAACTGAAAATCCTCCAGAAACTGACCCTGATAAGACACAATTCCTTATGATGGATGGTTTTGCTAAAGCCCTGATTTTAGGGAGTATTCCCTACACAGAGGTACCAGGATTAAGAGGGCTAGCCACGTCCAGATTGATGCTTCAAAAGTTAAAGGATAAATTTGATAAGCACAGCAAGAGTAAAATCTATTCCCTCAAGGGAAAGATTTTTGATTTCAGGATGAAGGAGGGAGACTGCCTTCCCAAAGAGATGGACAAATTAATGGGCATTTACACACAGCTTAAAGACCTGAATGAAGCACCCTCTGATACAGATATGATTTCTTCAATTCTTAAGGGTCTGCCTAGCTCCTATAAGTCTGTAACCAGTATGATTAGACTGAAAGATGATCTGACTTTAGAAGGTCTTTTGTCTGCACTAACTGAGGAATATGAGTCTAGAAATTTGAAAGAAAGTTTGTCTGATGAGATGTCTGTTTTGAGTCTAAAGCATGGACAGAGATTTAAAAGGAAAATAGAGTGTTTTATATGTGGGAAAAATCATCTTGCAAAGTACTGCTCTTCTAAGTATGTGTTTAATGATGAGCCCCAAGAACAAAGAGCCACAGGAGCACATGGTTCCAGTAACAAAGAACCAGCCAGTGGAAGGGGAAGCCATTATGGGAGGAGCAGAGGTCACGTTTCACACACACAGCACAGAGGAAAGAAGTTTGCAGCACAGACAAAGAGCAAAGGCAATGCTTTTAGGATCACTGATGATTTTAACACAGATGATAAGAAAATATTTTTAATCGATTCTGGCGCTTGTACACATGTGTGTAGAGAAAAAGCCTGGTTTAGTAACATAGATGTTGAAAACAAACCAAGAATTTACCAAGCTAACAGGCAATTATTGAATGTACAAGGCGTTGGGACTGTAAAATTGCGATTGTCCACTACAGATAATCAATTAATTGAAGTTGAATTGCAAAATACAGCTTATGTGCCTGAAGCTGTTGAGAACTTAATTTCAACAAAAAGCCTTATGAATACTGGCCATATTGTAGTGCTCAAACCAGAGCAAGGAAGCAAGGTCTCTACCAAGGATGGAGAGCTTGAATTTAAAGTGGAAGAGAAAAATGGCTTTCATTACTTTGTAGCTTGTGATGATGAGGAGACAGAAACTTTTGATGTTGATCCTGATGAGGAAATAGAGACTGTTGATGATAAGGAACAGATTTGCCAGACTAAGGATGCTTGTGATGATGCTTGTAAACATGAAAAATGTTTATTTTCGTGGCATATTAAAATGGGACATAGAAATTTGAAATCTGTTGAGCAGTTGTTAAAGCAATGTGGAATACCTGTTGTGCATTGTGAAAAGAGTGAAACTAGATGTGAGACATGCCTCAGAGCAAAGGGAGATGCCCCAAGTTATTCTGGGAAAACTCCAGCGCAAAATCAAGAATTTTTGGAAACTGTATACAGTGATCTTGTTGGGCCTTTACCTGCATCCCTAGGTGGGAACAAATATTTTGTGACTTTCACAGAGAATAAAACAAAATACACTTATGTGTATATGATGAGAAGTAAGGATGAAACACTGCGTAGATTTAAAAATTATGTGGCTATTGTTAAAAATAAATTTGGCAAAGCACCTCAAAGCTTACTCACAGATGGAGGTGGTGAATATTGTAATGCTGAATTCAAACAATTTCTACAAGAGCAAGGAATTCAACATAAAGTATCCATTGCTTATTCACCCCAGCAAAATGGAGCTTCTGAGAGATTAAATAGAACACTGCAGGGGATGTGCAGAGCTATGCTGATGCATTCTGGACTGCCAAACGGTTTATGGGCAGAAGCCCTGAACACAGCAGTGTACTTACACAACAGATTACCCTCAAAGATTATTGGAACCTCCCCTTTTCAGGCTTGGTTTGGAAGACAGCCTGGTCTAAGGCATATCAAAGCTTTTGGTGCAAAAGGGTATGCACACATACCAAAGGAAAAGAGGGGAAAGCTTGATTCCAGAACTGAAACTGGACTTATTGTAGGCTATCCTGTTGGTGGGAAAGGGTACAGGATATACAATCCCCAAACCCACACAGTAGAAGAACGCAATGTTGTTCTTATTGATGAGACTGTATTGCCTAGTGTTTCCACTGCAGCTGATCCAAAGATGCCTGGGACTGCACCTGATGAGTTCGTTGCTTGGCTACCTGTAGTGACTGCTGGTGAACTGGCCGGGGAACTGGCAAGTGAAGCAGCAGGTCCACCTTCTGAGGAAACTACTGAAACAGAAGGGGAAGCAGGGGCCACACCAGAGGAAGCGGCTCAACCCACGGCAGAACCCACAGCAGAACCCACACCCGGTGTGAGGCGATCAGAAAGGAGCACTAAGGGACAACCTCCAATGAAGTATGGATTTTGTGAACTTGTGCAACCTGCAAAGGAACCCAAGAACTGGAAGGAAGTTTGCAACTTACCTGCGAGTGAAAGAGGCAGATGGCTTGAAGCAATGGAACAAGAGCTGCTATCCATTAGCGAAAAAGAGGCCTGGACTCTCACTCAACTACCTCAAGGCAGAAACCCTGTTGGATGTAAATGGGTCTTCAAAATAAAGCACAAGGAAGATGGAACTGTGGAGCTATACAAAGCACGCCTAGTAGCTAAAGGCTACTCACAGCAATATGGGACTGACTATTTTGAAACTTTTGCTCCAGTTACTGACCAAGCAACATTCAGAACACTTCTAAGTGTTGCAGCATCTAGGAACATGATAGTAGAGCATCTTGATGTAAAGACTGCTTTTCTCAATGGAGAACTATCTGAGGAGATCTACATGGAACAACCTAGGTTTCAAGGTCAAAGGTCAAGAAAACTACGTCTACAAACTTAATAAAGGACTCTATGGCCTAAAGCAAGGAGCAAAGGCCTGGTATGACAAACTTACTGAACTTTTAAAGAAGCAAGGCTTCAAGCAAGGGAAAGCTGAACCTTGTCTGTACACTAGAATCAGAAATGGACAATACCAGTATGTTCTTGTTTACGTTGACGACTTGATCGTGGCTTGTCAAAACAGAGGAGACATCAAAGCAATAGCTGATGGACTGAATAAGGAAGTGGAAGTCAAACAGCTAGGAGATGTTCAACAATACCTCGGAATGCAAATTGAGAGACTCGAGGATGGAACTTTTCTTTTATGCCAGAAAAGAAAGATTATGGACTTTATAGAATCTGTTGGCATGAAGAACTGCAAAGCTTCAACAATCCCACTTGAACCTGGATATCTGAAGGAGAAGGACGGCACACCACTAAAGGACATAGGAGGATACAGAGAGGCTGTTGGAAAGCTCTTGTACCTGAGCAAATCAACGCGTCCAGATATTACAGCGGCAGTTGGATTTCTAAGCAGAAAAGTAAGTTCGCCAAATCATCATGATTGGAGCGCAATAAAGAAGATGGCACGTTACCTAAGAGGAACAATGGACTTAAAACTGAAAATTGCACCAACTGAACAACCAAGACTAGTCGGCTACATGGATGCCAGTTGGGGAGAAGAGATGAACAACTACAAGTCTACCAGTGGATACATATTCTTTTATGGAGATGGACTGATAGACTGGACTAGTAGAAAACAGACTGTTGTAGCGCAATCCACAGCAGAAGCTGAGTGCATTTCAGCAGCAAGTGCCTGCAGCAGACTTGAATGGATCTTTGAGATGTTGAAAGATTTTGGAATAATTGAACCTGTACCTATACTTATGTTAGAGGATAATCAAGCTTGTATAACTATATGTAAGGAAGAGAGCACGACTGCTAGAAGTAGATCTATTGGTATTAAATGTGCATTAGTTAAAGATTTGTACCAGAAAAAGCTGATAGAGATTAAGCATTGTCGTACAGAAGAGATGGTGGCTGATATTCTGACTAAGCCACTGACCAAAGACAAGTTTGAAAGACTTCGTGAAATGTTGAATATGCTTGATGCTAATGCTGGATAATGTTTTGTGTATGCATGTATAATGACTTGCATTTCAGGTCTTGAGAAGGGGTGTTGGAGAAATGAGCATGTAATGCAAGGCCTGAGAAATTCAGTCATTATGGGGTTAACTATGCAACTTGTTTGTTTACCTATGTTAGCCTGGAAGTGATACCTGGCAGCTGGCCAATTGACTGTAGACCCGGGAAAACTAAAGGTGTACTGTCTTGCTAATTGGTCAATGATATCAGGTGTTTCCTTTCAGGGGTCAAGAAGAAGGAGAGATCCTCCATTACAATCCCTCACTCTCTATCAGTATGTCTTAGTGTGAAGACGGAGCACAATGCAGCTCCTTAGAAAGCATGTTTTGTTTATTTGTAGCTAATCCCGTTTACCTTTTCCCTTTAGTAATAAACTTCTTTTAAACCAAAAGAAGCAATCTCTTCTTTCCAGAAAAGCAAGATTCATTACTCTGATTTTTCTGATTATTGGACAAAAGTCCTAACAGTGGGCACTCCATGAAATTGCTGAGCAGTCGGGTTAGAACTGATAAAAGGAAGTACTTCTTCACCTAAAGAGTGATTAACATGTGGAATTCACTGCCACAGGAGGTGGTGGTGGCTACAAGCATGGACAGTTTCAAGAGGGAATTGGATAAACATCTGGAGCAGAGGTCCATCAGTGGCTATTAGCCACAGAGTATAGATAGGAACTCTCAGTCTGGGTCAAGTGATGCTTTGTATTCTTGGTGCTTGACGGGGGGGGGGGGGGCAACAGTGGAAGGGCTTCTAGTGTCCTGGCCCCACTGCTGGACCTCCTGAGGGCACCTGATGTTTTTGGCCACTGTGTGACAGAGTGTTGGACTGGATGGGCCACTGGCCTGATCCAACATCGGCTTCTCTTATGTTCTTATGTTCTCACTAGATGAATTGGGAGTCTTTGGCAGCCCATTTTCGGAGTTATATATTTGTGGTTATCGCAGCTCTGACTCTGTTGTCTTTTGTTGTTGCATAAACTCCAAGAGGT